>CAMAOC010000527.1:0-28516 GCA_945859555.1 Megachile ligniseca | reverse complement strand
TAATAGTTATAAGGAGAAAGACAAGAGGAATAGGGACAATAATAATAGTAACGAGAATAATAATAACAGTTATAGCGATAATAATAATAGTATTAAGGATAATAATAACAGTTATAGCGATAATAATAATAGTTATAAGGATAAATACAAGAGGAATAGGGATAATAGTAATAGTAATAAGAATAATAATAACAGTTATAGCGATAATAATAATAGTAATAAGGATAATAATAATAGTTATAGCGATAATAATAATAATAAGGATAATAATAATAGTTATAAGGATAAAGACAAGAGGAATACGGATAATAGTAATAGTAATAAGAATAATAATAACAGTTATAGCGATTAAGGGTAATAATAGTATTAAGGATAATAATAATAGTAATAAGGATAATAATAATAGTAATAAGAATAATAATAGCAGTTATTAGCGATAATAATAATAGTTATAAGGATAAAGACAAGAGTAATACGGATAGTAACAATAGAATAAGGATAATAATAACAGTTATAGCGATAATAATAATAGTAATAACAATAATAATAAAAGTTATAGCGATAATAATAATAGTAATAAGGAGAATAATAATAATAATAATAATAATAATTGTTATAAGGATAAAGACAAGAGGAATAGGGATAATAGTAATAGTAATAAGAATAATAATAACAGTTATAGCGATAATAATAATAATAATAATCTTAATAATAATAGTTATAAGGAGAAAGACAAGAGGAATAGGGATAATAATAATAGTAAAAAGGATAATAATAACAGTTATAGCGATAATAATAATCGTAATAACAATAATAATAACAGTTATAGCGATAATAATAATAGTAATAAGGAGAATAATAATAATAATAATAATAAGGATAATAATAATGGTTATAAGGATAAAGACAAGAGGAATACGGATAATAGTAATAGTAATAAGAATAATAATAACAGTTATAGCGATAATAATAATAGTATTAAGGATAATAATAATAGTAATAAGGATAATAATAATAGTAACAAGAATAATAATAACAGTTATAGCGATAATAATAATAGTTATAAGGAGAAAGACAAGAGGAATAGGGACAATAATAATAGTAACAAGAATAATAATAACAGTTATATCGATAATAATTATATTATTAACGATAAAGGCAAGAGTAATACGGACAGTAATAATAGTAACAAGAATAATAATAACAGTTATAGCGATAATAATAATAATAATAAGGATAATTATAATAGTTATAAGGAGAAAGACAAGAGGAGTAGGAATAATAATAATAGTAACAGTTATAGCGATAATAATAATAGTAATAATAAGGATAATAATAATAGTTATAAGGATAAAGACCAGAGGAATACGGATAATAGTAATAGTAATAAGAATAATAATAACAGTTATAGCGATAATAATAATAGTATTAAGGATAATAATAATAGTAATAACGATAATAATAATAGTAATAAGAATAATAATAGCAGTTATTAGCGATAATAATAATAGTAATAACAATAATAATAACAGTTATAGCGATAATAATAATAGTAATAAGGATAAATAATAATAATTGTATGGATAAAGACAAGAGTAATATGGATAGTAACAATAGTAACAAGAATAATACTAACAGTTATAGCGATAATAATAATAATAATAAGGATAATAATAATAGTTATAAGGAGAAAGACAAGAGGAATAGGGATAATAATAATAGTAACAAGAATAATAGTAACAGTTATAGCGATAATAATAATAATAATAAGGATAATATTAATAGTTATAAGGAGAAAGACAGGAGGAATAGTGATAATAATAATAGTAAAAAGGATAATAATAACAGTTATAGCGATAATAATAATAGTAATAACAATAATAATAACAGTTATAGCGATAATAATAATAGTAATAAGAATAATAATAATAATAATAACAATAAGGATAATAATAATAGTTATAAGGATAAAGACAAGAGTAATAGAGATAGTAACAATAGAATAAGCATAATAATAACAGTTATAGCGATAATAATAATAGTAATAAGGATAATAATAACAGTTATAAGGAGAAAGAAAAGAGCAATATTGATAATAATAATAGTAACAAGAATAATAATAACAGTTATATCGATAATAATAATAGTATTAAGGATAAAGGCAAGAGTAATACGGACAGTAATAATAGTAACAAGAATAATAATAACAGTTATAGCGATAATAATAATAATAATAAGGATAATAATAATAGTAACAGTTATAGCGATAATAATAATAATAATAAGGATAATATTAATAGTTATAAGGAGAAAGACAGGAGGAATAGTGATAATAATAATAGTAAAAAGGATAATAATAACAGTTATAGCGATAATAATAATAGTAATAACAATAATAATAACAGTTATAGCGATAATAATAATAGTAATAAGAAGAATAATAATAATAATAACAATAAGGATAATAATAATAGTTATAAGGATAAAGACAAGAGTAATAGAGATAGTAACAATAGAATAAGCATAATAATAACAGTTATAGCAATAATAATAATAGTAATAAGGATAATAATAACAGTTATAAGGAGAAAGAAAAGAGGAATATTGATAATAATAATAGTAACAAGAATAATAATAACAGTTATAGCGATAATAATAATAGTATTAAGGATAAAGGCAAGAGTAATACGGACAGTAATAATAGTAACAAGAATAATAATAACAGTTATAGCGATAATAATAATAATAATAAGGATAATAATAATAGTTATAAGGAGAAAGACAAGAGGAATAGGGATAATAATAATAGTAACAAGAATAATAGTAACAGTTATAGCGATAATAATAATAGTTAAAATGATAAAGGCAAGAGTAATACGGATAGTAACAATAGAAAAAACATAATAATAACAGTTATAGCGATAATAATAATAGTAATAACAATAATAATAACAGTTATAGCGATAATAATAATAGTAATAAGGATTAATAATAATAGTTATATGGATAAAGACAAGAGTGATACGGATAGTAACAATAGTAATAAGAATAATAATAACAGTTATAGCGATAATAATAATAGTAACAAGAATAATAATAACAGTTATAGCGATAATAATAATAGTTATTAGGAGAAAGACAAGAGGAATAGGGATAATAGTAATAGTAATAAGAATAATAATAACAGTTATAGCGATAATAATAATAATAATAAGGATAATAATAACAGTTAAAAGGAGAAAGACAAGAGGAATAGGGATAATAATAATAGTAACAAGAATAATAGTAACAGTTATAGCGATAATAATAATAATAATAAGGATAATAATAATAGTTATAAGGAGAAAGACAAGAGTAATAGAGATAGTAACTATAGAATAAGCATAATAATAACAGTTATAGCGATGATAATAATAGTTAAAATGATAAAGGCAAGAGTAATACGGATAGTAACAATAGAATAAGGATAATAATAACAGTTATAGCGATAATTATAATAATAATAAGGATAAAAATAATAGTTATAAGGAGAAAGACAAGGGCAATAGGGATAATCATAATAGTAATAAGAATAATAATAACAGTTATTAGCGATAATAATAATAGTTATAAGGATAAAGACAAGAGTAATACGGATAGTAACAATAGAATAAGGATAATAATAACAGTTTTAGCGATAATAATAATAATAATAAGGTTAATAATAATAATTATAAGGAGAAAGAAAAGAGGAATAGGCATAATAATAATAGTAACCAGAATAATAATAACAGTTATAGCGATAATAATAATAGTATTAAGGATAATAATAACAGTTATAGCGATAATAATAATAGTAATAAGGCTAATAAGAATAGTAATAAGGACAATAATAATAGTAATAAGAATAATAATAACAGTTATTAGCGATAATAATAATAGTTATAAGGATAAAGACAAGAGTAATACGGATAGTAACAATAGAATAAGGATAATAATAACAGTTATAGCGATAATAATAATAGTAATAACAATAATAATAAAAGTTATAGCGATAATAATAATAGTAATAAGGAGAATAATAATAATAATAATAATAATAATTGTTATAAGGATAAAGACAAGAGGAATAGGGATAATAGTAATAGTAATAAGAATAATAATAACAGTTATAGCGATAATAATAATAATAATAATCTTAATAATAATAGTTATAAGGAGAAAGACAAGAGGAATAGGGATAATAATAATAGTAAAAAGGATAATAATAACAGTTATAGCGATAATAATAATCGTAATAACAATAATAATAACAGTTATAGCGATAATAATAATAGTAATAAGGAGAATAATAATAATAATAATAATAAGGATAATAATAATGGTTATAAGGATAAAGACAAGAGGAATACGGATAATAGTAATAGTAATAAGAATAATAATAACAGTTATAGCGATAATAATAATAGTATTAAGGATAATAATAATAGTAATAAGGATAATAATAATAGTAACAAGAATAATAATAACAGTTATAGCGATAATAATAATAGTTATAAGGAGAAAGACAAGAGGAATAGGGACAATAATAATAGTAACGAGAATAATAATAAGAGTTATAGCGATAATAATAATAGTATTAAGGATAATAATAACAGTTATAGCGATAATAATAATAGTTATAAGGATAAAGACAAGAGGAATAGGGATAATAGTAATAGTAATAAGAATAATAATAACAGTTATCGCGATAATAATAATAGTAATAAGAATAATTATAACAGTTATAGCGACAATAATAACAGTATTAAGGATAATAATAACAGTTATAGCGATAATAATAATAGTTATAAGGAGAAAGACAAGAGGAATAGGAATAATAATAATAGTAACAAGAATAATAATAACAGTTATATCGATAATAATTATATTATTAACGATAAAGGCAAGAGTAATACGGACAGTAATAATAGTAACAAGAATAATAATAACAGTTATAGCGATAATAATAATAATAATAAGGATAATTATAATAGTTATAAGGAGAAAGACAAGAGGAGTAGGAATAATAATAATAGTAACAGTTATAGCGATAATAATAATAGTAATAAGGATAATAATAACAGTTATAGCGATAATAATAATAATAATAATAAGGATAATAATAATAGTTATAAGGATAAAGACCAGAGGAATACGGATAATAGTAATAGTAATAAGAATAATAATAACAGTTATAGCGATAATAATAATAGTATTAAGGATAATAATAATAGTAATAACGATAATAATAATAGTAATAAGAATAATAATAGCAGTTATTAGCGATAATAATAATAGTAATAACAATAATAATAACAGTTATAGCGATAATAATAATAGTAATAAGGATAAATAATAATAATTGTATGGATAAAGACAAGAGTAATATGGATAGTAACAATAGTAACAAGAATAATACTAACAGTTATAGCGATAATAATAATAATAATAAGGATAATAATAATAGTTATAAGGAGAAAGACAAGAGGAATAGGGATAATAATAATAGTAACAAGAATAATAGTAACAGTTATAGCGATAATAATAATAATAATAAGGATAATATTAATAGTTATAAGGAGAAAGACAGGAGGAATAGTGATAATAATAATAGTAAAAAGGATAATAATAACAGTTATAGCGATAATAATAATAGTAATAACAATAATAATAACAGTTATAGCGATAATAATAATAGTAATAAGAATAATAATAATAATAATAACAATAAGGATAATAATAATAGTTATAAGGATAAAGACAAGAGTAATAGAGATAGTAACAATAGAATAAGCATAATAATAACAGTTATAGCGATAATAATAATAGTAATAAGGATAATAATAACAGTTATAAGGAGAAAGAAAAGAGCAATATTGATAATAATAATAGTAACAAGAATAATAATAACAGTTATATCGATAATAATAATAGTATTAAGGATAAAGGCAAGAGTAATACGGACAGTAATAATAGTAACAAGAATAATAATAACAGTTATAGCGATAATAATAATAATAATAAGGATAATAATAATAGTAACAGTTATAGCGATAATAATAATAATAATAAGGATAATATTAATAGTTATAAGGAGAAAGACAGGAGGAATAGTGATAATAATAATAGTAAAAAGGATAATAATAACAGTTATAGCGATAATAATAATAGTAATAACAATAATAATAACAGTTATAGCGATAATAATAATAGTAATAAGAAGAATAATAATAATAATAACAATAAGGATAATAATAATAGTTATAAGGATAAAGACAAGAGTAATAGAGATAGTAACAATAGAATAAGCATAATAATAACAGTTATAGCAATAATAATAATAGTAATAAGGATAATAATAACAGTTATAAGGAGAAAGAAAAGAGGAATATTGATAATAATAATAGTAACAAGAATAATATTAACAGTTATAGCGATAATAATAATAGTATTAAGGATAAAGGCAAGAGTAATACGGACAGTAATAATAGTAACAAGAATAATAATAACAGTTATAGCGATAATAATAATAATAATAAGGATAATAATAATAGTTATAAGGAGAAAGACAAGAGGAATAGGGATAATAATAATAGTAACAAGAATAATAGTAACAGTTATAGCGATAATAATAATAGTTAAAATGATAAAGGCAAGAGTAATACGGATAGTAACAATAGAAAAAACATAATAATAACAGTTATAGCGATAATAATAATAGTAATAACAATAATAATAACAGTTATAGCGATAATAATAATAGTAATAAGGATTAATAATAATAGTTATATGGATAAAGACAAGAGTGATACGGATAGTAACAATAGTAATAAGAATAATAATAACAGTTATAGCGATAATAATAATAGTAACAAGAATAATAATAACAGTTATAGCGATAATAATAATAGTTATTAGGAGAAAGACAAGAGGAATAGGGATAATAGTAATAGTAATAAGAATAATAATAACAGTTATAGCGACAATAATAATAATAATAAGGATAATAATAACAGTTAAAAGGAGAAAGACAAGAGGAATAGGGATAATAATAATAGTAACAAGAATAATAGTAACAGTTATAGCGATAATAATAATAATAATAAGGATAATAATAATAGTTATAAGGAGAAAGACAAGAGTAATAGAGATAGTAACTATAGAATAAGCATAATAATAACAGTTATAGCGATGATAATAATAGTTAAAATGATAAAGGCAAGAGTAATACGGATAGTAACAATAGAATAAGGATAATAATAACAGTTATAGCGATAATTATAATAATAATAAGGATAAAAATAATAGTTATAAGGAGAAAGACAAGGGCAATAGGGATAATCATAATAGTAATAAGAATAATAATAACAGTTATTAGCGATAATAATAATAGTTATAAGGATAAAGACAAGAGTAATACGGATAGTAACAATAGAATAAGGATAATAATAACAGTTTTAGCGATAATAATAATAATAATAAGGTTAATAATAATAATTATAAGGAGAAAGAAAAGAGGAATAGGCATAATAATAATAGTAACCAGAATAATAATAACAGTTATAGCGATAATAATAATAGTATTAAGGATAATAATAACAGTTATAGCGATAATAATAATAGTAATAAGGCTAATAAGAATAGTAATAAGGACAATAATAATAGTAATAAGAATAATAATAACAGTTATTAGCGATAATAATAATAATAATAAGGATTATAATAACAGTTATAAGGATAAAGACAAGGGGAATAGGGATAATAGTAATAGTAATAAGAATAATAATAACAGTTATAGCGATAATAATAATAGTTATAATGATAAAGGCAAGAGTAATACGGATAGTAACAATAGAATAAGGATAATAATAACAGTTATAGCGATAATAATAATAATAATAAGGATAATAATAATAGTTACAACGATAATAATAATTATAATAAGGATAATAATAATAGTTATAAGGATAAAGACAAGAGGAATAGGGATAGTAACAATAGAGTAAGGATAATAATAACAGTTTTAGCGATAATAATAATAGTATTAAGGATAAAGGCAAGAGTAATACGGACAGTAATAATAGTAACAAGAATAATAATAACAGTTATAGCGATTATAATAATAGTATTAAGGATAATAATAACAGTTATAGCGATAATAATAATAGTAATAAGGTTAATAAGAATAGTAATAAGGATAATAATAATAGTAATAAGAATAATAATAACAGTTATTAGCGATAATAATAATAATAATAAGGATTATAATAACAGTTATAAGGATAAAGACAAGGGGAATACGGATAATAATAATAGTAATAAGAATAATAATAACAGTTATAGCGATAATAATAATAGTTATAAGGATAAAGACAAGAGTAATACGGATAGTAACAATAGAATAAGGATAATAATAACAGTTATAGCGATAATAAAAATAATAATAATAAGGATAATAATAATAGTTATAAGGATAAAGACAAGGGGAATACGGACAATAATAATAGTAATAAGAATAATAATAACAGTTATAGCGATAATAATAATAGTTATAAGGATAAAGACAAGAGTAATACGGATAGTAACAATAGAATAAGGATAATAATAACAGTTATAGCGATAATAATAATAATAATAAGGATAATAATAATAGTTATATGGATAAAGACAAGGGGAATACGGACAATAATAATAGTAATAAGAATAATAATAACAGTTATAGCGATAATAATAATAGTATTAAGGATAATAATAACAGTTATAGCGATAATAATAATAGTAATAAGGATAATAATAATAATAATAATAAGGATAATAATAATAGTTATAAGGATAAAGACAAGAGGAATACGGATAATAGTAATAGTAATAAATATAATAACAGTAATAGCGATAATAATAATAGTATTAAGGATAATAATAATAGTAATAAGGACAATAATAATAGTAATACGAATAGTAATAACAATTATTAGCGATAATAATAATAGTTATAAGGATAAAGACAAGAGTAATACGGATAGTAACAATAGCATAAGGATAATAATAACAGTTATAGCGATAATAATAATAATAATAAGGATAATAATAATAGTTATAAGGAGAAAGACAAGAGGAATAGGGATAATAATAATAGTAACAAGAATAATAATAACAGTT
The DNA here is from genome assembly GCA_945859555.1 of Megachile ligniseca. Classification (NCBI taxonomy): domain Eukaryota; kingdom Metazoa; phylum Arthropoda; class Insecta; order Hymenoptera; family Megachilidae; genus Megachile; species Megachile ligniseca. Next base: position 19,336 of record CAMAOC010000527.1, on the reverse strand, counting down.
ATAGCGATAATAATAATAGTCATAAGGATAATGATAATAGTTATAAGGATAAAGACAAGAGTAATACGGATAGTAACAATAGAATAAGGATAATAATAACAGTTATAGCGATAATAATAATAATAATAAGGATAATAATAATAGTTATAAGGATAAAGACAAGAGGAATAGGGATAATAGTAATAGTAATAAGAATAATAATAACAGTTATAGCGATAATAATAATAGTAATAACAATAATAATAACAGTTATAGCGATAATAATAATAGTAATAAGGATTAATAATAATAGTTATATGGATAAAGACAAGAGTGATACGGATAGTAACAATAGTAATAAGAATAATAATAACAGTTATAGCGATAATAATAATAGTAACAAGAATAATAATAACAGTTATAGCGATAATAATAATAGTTATTAGGAGAAAGACAAGAGGAATAGGGATAATAGTAATAGTAACAAGAATAATAGTAACAGTTATAGCGATAATAATAATAGTAATAAGGATAATAATAACAGTTACAACGATAATAATAATAATAATAAGGATAATAATAATAGTTATAAGGATAAAGACAAGAGGAATAGGGATAGTAACAATAGAGTAAGGATAATAATAACAGTTTTAGCGATAATAATAATAGTATTAAGGAGAAAGGCAAGAGGAATAGGGATACTAATAATAGTAACAAGAATAATAACAACAGTTATAGCGATAATAATAATAGTAACAAGAATAATAATAACAGTTATAGCGATAATAATAATAATAATAAGGATAATAATAATAGTTATAAGGAGAAAGACAAGGGCATTGGGATAATCATAATAGTAATAAGAATAATAATAACAGTTATAGCGATAATAATAATAGTAATAAGGATAATAATAATAGTTATAGCGATAATAATAATAATAATAATAATAAGGATAATAATAATAGTTATAAGGATAAAGACAAGAGGAATACGGATAATAGTAATAGTGTAGGAGGGTCGATCCGTTAAAGTCGGATTAGGAGAACCTAACGGTTATCGTCTCCTTCAAAATAGCTGAAAAACAATTGTTTTTCAGCTGTTATGTAGCGAGGTCGGTAAGCACGGCCGTTGCCGAAATTCGAATAGAAGACCGCGACCGAGAGTGTGTGTGCGAGAGAGTGAGAGCGATGGTGTGAGAGAGAAAGAATGCGAGTAGCGGTTGGAATGCCTGTAAGCATGTATGCAAGTGTGTGTGGGGCGAGCAAATCTATATAAACAGAGAATCGAGCGAGGACGAGAGAGAATATAACGAGTATAAAAGGTGATCAGAGCGAAATACAAAAGTGTAACTGGACTAATAAACTAATAAACTATTAATCTAATCACGCCGCTTAGAATTAATCCTATAATAGTAATAAGAATAATAATAACAGTTATAGCGATAATAATAATAGTATTAAGGGGAAGGACAAGAGGAATAGCGATAATAATAATAGTAATAAGGATAATAATAATAGTTATAGCGATAATAATAATAGTAATAAGGATAATAATAATAGTTATAGCGATAATAATAATAATAATAATAAGGATAATAGTAATAGTTATAAGGATAAAGACAAGAGGAATACGGATAATAGTAATAGTAATAAGAATAATAATAACAGTTATAGCGATAATAATAATAGTATTAAGGATAATAATAATAGCAATAAGGATAATAATAATAGTAATAAGAATAATAATAGCAGTTATTAGCGATAATAATAATAGTTATAAGGATAAAGACAAGAGTAATACGGATAGTAACAATAGAATAAGGATAATAATAACAGTTATAGCTATAATAATAATAGTAATAAGGAGAATAATAATAATAATAATAATAAGGATAATAATAATTGTTATAAGGATAAAGACAGGAGGAATAGGGATAATAGTAATACTAATAAGAATAATAATAACAGTTATAGCGATAATAATAATAGTAATAAGGATAATAATAATAATAATAAGGATAATAATAATAGTTATAAGGATAAAGACAAGAGGAATACGGATAATAGTAATAGTAATAAGAATAATAATAACAGTTATAGCGATAATAATAATAGTATTAAGGATAATAATAATAGTAATAAGGATAATAATAATAGTAATAAGAATAATAATAGCAGTTATTAGCGATAATAATAATAGTTATAAGGATAAAGACAAGAGTAATACGGATAGTAACAATAGAATAAGGATAATAATAACAGTTATAGCGATAATAATAATAGTAATAAGGAGAATAATAATAATAATAATAATAAGGATAATAATAATTGTTATAAGGATAAAGACAAGAGGAATAGGGATAATAGTAATACTAATAAGAATAATAATAACAGTAATAGCGATAATAATAATAATAATAAGGATAATAATAGTTATAAGGAGAAAGACAAGAGGAATAGGGATAATAATAATAGTAACAAGAATAATAATAACAGTAATAGCGATAATAATAATAGTATTAAGGTTAAAGGCAAGAGTAATACGGACAGTAATAATAGTAACAAGAATAATAATAACCGTTATAGCGATAATAATAATAGTATTAAGGATAATAATAACAGTTATAGCGATAATAATAATAGTAATAAGGATAATAATAATAGTTATAGCGATAATAATAATAATAATAATAAGGATAACACTAATAGTTATAAGGATAAAGACAAGAGGAATACGGATAATAGTAATAGTAATAACAATAATAATAACAGTTATAGCGATAATAATAATAGTATTAAGGATAATAATAATAGTAATAAGGATAATAATAATAGTTATAAGGATAAAGACAAGGGCAATAGGGATAATAATAATAGTAACAAGAATAATAATAACAGTTATAGCGATAATAATAATAGTAATAAGGACAATAATAATAGTTATAAGGATACAGACAAGAGGAATAGGGATAATAGTAATAGTAATAAGAATAATAATAACAGTTATAGCGATAATAATAATAGTATTAAGGATAATAATAATAGTAATATGGATAATAATAATAGTAATAAGAATAATAATAACAGTTATATCGATAATAATAATAATAATAAGGATAATAATAATAGTTATAAGGATAAATACAAGAGGAATACGGATAATAGTAATAGTAATAAGAATAGTAATAACAGTTATAGCGATAATAATAATAGTATTAAGGATAATAATAATAGTAATAAGGATAATAATAATAGTAATAAGAATAATAATAGCACTTATTAGCGATAATAATAATAGTATCAAGGATAATAATAACAGTTATAGCGATAATAATAATAGTAATAAGGATAATAATAATAGTAATAAGGATAAAGACAAGAGCAAAAGGGATAATAATAATAGTAATAAGAATAATAATAACAGTTATTAGCGATAATAATAATAGTTATAAGGATAAAGACAAGAGTAATACGGATAGTAACAATAGAATAAGGATAATAATAACAGTTATAGCGATAATAATAATAGTAACAAGAATAATAATAACAGTTATAGCGATAATAATAATAGTAACAAGAATAATGATAACAGTTATAGCGATAATAATAATAATACTAAGGATAATAATAATAGTTATAAGGAGAAAGACAAGAGGAATAGGGATAATAATAATAGAAACAAGAATAATAATAACAGTTATAGCGATAATAATAATAGTATTAAGGATAATAATAATAGTAATATGGATAATAATAATAGTAATAAGAATAATAATAACAGTTATAGCGATAATAATAATAGTTATAAGGATAAAGACAAGAGTAATACGGATAGTAACAGTAGAATAAGGATAATAATAACAGTTATAGCGATAATAATAATAGTAACAAGAATAATAATAACAGTTATAGCGATAATAATAATAGTAACAAGAATAATGATAACAGTTATAGCGATAATAATAATAATACTAAGGATAATAATAATAGTTATAAGGAGAAAGACAAGAGGAATAGGGATAATAATAATAGAAACAAGAATAATAATAACAGTTATAGCGATAATAATAATAGTATTAAGGATAATAATAATAGTAATATGGATAATAATAATAGTAACAAGAATAATAATAACAGTTATAGCGATAATAATGATAGTAACAAGAATAATGATAACAGTTATAGCGATAATAATAATAATACTAAGGATAATAATAATAGTTATAAGGAGAAAGACAAGAGGAATAGGGATAATAATAATAGTAACAAGAATAATAATAACAGTAATAGCGATAATAATAATAATAATAAGGATAATAATAATAGTTATAAGGATAAAGACAAGAGGAATACGGATAATAATAATAGAAACAAGAATAATAATAACAGTTATAGCGATAATAATAATAGTATTAAGGATAATAATAATAGTACTAAGGATAATACTAATAGTAATAAGAATAATAATAGCAGTTATTAGCGATAATAATAATAGTATCAAGGATAATAATAACAGTTATAGCGATAATAATAATAGTAATAAGATTAATAATAACAGTTATTAGCGATAATAATAATAGTTATAATGATAAAGACAAGAGTAATACGGATACTAACAATAGAATAAGGATAATAATAACAGTTATAGCGATAATAATAATAGTAAGAAGAATAATAACAACAGTTATAGCGATAATCATAATAATAATAAGGATAATAATAATAGTAACAAGAATAATAATAACAGTAATAGCGATAATAATAATAGTATTAAGGTTAAAGGCAAGAGTAATACGGACAGTAATAATAGTAACAAGAATAATAATAACAGTTATAGCGATAATAATAATAGTATTAAGGATAATAATAACAGTTATAGCGATAATAATAATAGTAATAAGGATAATAATAATAGTTATAGCGATAATAATAATAATAATAATAAGGATAATAATAACAGTTATAGCGATAATAATAATAGTATTAAGGATAATAATAACAGTTATAGCGATAATAATAATAGTTATAAGGATAAAGACAAGAGCAAAAGGGAAAATAATAATAGTAATAAGAATAATAATAACAGTTATTAGCGATAATAATAATAGTTATGAGGATAAAGACAAGAGTAATACGGATAGTAACAATAGAATAAGGATAATAATAACAGTTATAGCGATAATAATAATAATACTAAGGATAATAATAATAGTTATAAGGAGAAAGACAAGAGGAATAGGGATAATAATAATAGTAACAAGAATAATAGTAACAGTTATAGCGATAATAATAATAGTACTAAGGATAAAGGCAAGAGTAATACTTACAGTAATAATAGTAACAAGAATAATAATAACAGTTATAGCGATAATAATAATAGTCATAAGGATAATGATAATAGTTATAAGGATAAAGACAAGAGTAATACGGATAGTAACAATAGAATAAGCATAATAATAACAGTTATAGCGATAATAATAATAGTAACAAGAATAATGATGACAGTTATAGCGATAATAATAATAATACTAAGGATAATAATAATAGTTATAAGGAGAAAGACAAGAGGAATAGGGATAATAATAATAGAAACAAGAATAATAATAACAGTTATAGCGATAATAATAATAGTATTAAGGATAATAGTAATAGTAATATGGATAATAATAATAGTAATAAGAATAATAATAACAGTTATAGCGATAATAATAATAATAATAAGGATAATAATAATAGTTATAAGGATAAATACAAGAGGAATACGGATAATAGTAATAGTAATAAGAATAGTAATAACAGTTATAGCGATAATAATAATAGTATTAAGGATAATAATAATAGTAATAAGGATAATAATAATAGTAATAAGAATAATAATAGCAGTTATTAGCGATAATAATAATAGTATCAAGGATAATAATAACAGTTATAGCGATAATAATAATAGTAATAAGGATAATAATAACAGTTATTAGCGATAATAATAATAGTTATAAGGAGAATAATAATAATAATAATAATAATTGTTATAAGGATAAAGACAAGAGGAATAGGGATAACAGTAATAGTAATAAGAATAATAATAACAGTTATAGCGATAATAATAATAATAATAAGGTTAATAATAATAGTTATAAGGAGAAAGACAAGAGGAATAATGATAATAATAATAGTAAAAAGGATAATAATAACAGTTATAGCGATAATAATAATAGTAATAACAATAATAATAACAGTTATAGCGATAATAATAATAGTAATAAGGGGAATAGTAATAATAATAATAATAAGGATAATAATAATAGTTATAAGGATAAAGACAAGAGTAATAGAGATAGTAACAATAGAATAAGCATAATAATAACAGTTATAGCGATAATAATAATAGTAATAAGGATAATAATAATAGTTATAGCGATAATAATAATAATAATAATAATAATAATAATAATAATAATAATAATAATAGTTATAAGGATAAAGACAAGAGGAATACGGATAATAGTAATAGTAATAAGAATAATAGTAACAGTTATAGCGATAATAATAATAGTATTAAGGATAATAATAATAGTAATAAGGGTAATAATAATAGTAACAAGAATAATAATTACAGTTATAGCGATAATAATAATAGTAATAAGGAGAATAATAATAATAATAATAATAATAAGGATAATAATAATTGTTATAATGATAAAGACAAGAGTAATACGGATAATAACAATATAATAAGCATAATAATAATAAGGATAATAATAATAGTTATAAGAATAAAGACAAGAGGATTAGGGATGATGGTAATCGTAATAAGAATAATAATAACAGTTATAGCGATAATAATAATAATTATAAGGATAATAATAATAGTTATAAGGAGAAAGAAAAGAGGAATATTGATAATAATAATAGTAACAAGAATAATAATAACAGTTATAGCGATAATAATAATAGTATTAAGGATAAAGGCAAGAGTAATACGGACAGTAATAATAGTAACAAGAATAATAATAACAGTTATAGCGATAATAATAATAGTAATAAGAATAATAATAACAGTTAAATCGATAATAATAATAGTTATAAGGATAAAGACAAGAGTAATATTGATAGTAACAATAGAATAAGGATAATAATAACAGTTATAGCGATAATAATAATAATAATAAGGATAATAATAATAGTTATAAGGAGAAAGACAAGGGCAATAGGGATAATCATAATCGTAATAAGAATAATAATAACAGTTAGTAGCGATTATAATAATAGTTATAAGGATAAAGACAAGAGTAATACGGATAGTAATAATAGAATAAGGATAATAATAACAGTTATAGCGATAATAATAATAGTTACAATGATAAAGGCAAGAGTAATACGGGTTGTAACAATAGAATAAGCAAAATAATAACAGTTAAAGCGATAATAATAATAGTAATAAGGATAATAATAACAGGTATAGCGATAATAATAATAGTAATAAGAATAATAATAACAGTTATAGCGATAATAATAATAGTAATAAGAATAATAATAACAGTTATAGCGATAATAATAATAGTAATAACAATAATAATAACAGTTATAGCGATAATAATAATAGTAATAAGGAGAATATTAATAATAATAATAAGGATAATAATAATAGTTATAAGGAGAAAGACAAGAGGAATAGGGATAATAATAATAGTAACAAGAATAATAGTAACAGTTATAGCGATAATAATAATAATAATAAGGATAATATTAATAGTTATAAGGAGAAAGACAAGAGTAATACGGATAGTAACAATAGAATAAGGATAATAGTAACAGTTATAGCGATAACAATAATAGTAATAACAATAATAATAACAGTTATAGCGATAATAATAATAGTAATAAGGAGAATATTAAGAATAATAATAATAATAATAATAATAGGGATAATAATAATACTAAAAAGGATAATAATAACAGTTATAGCGATAATAATAATAGTAATAAGAATAATAATAACAGTTATAGCGATAATAATAATAGTAATAAGGACAATAATAATAGTTATAGCGATAATAATAATAATAATAAGGATAATAATAATAGTTATAAGGAGAAAGAAAAGAGGAATATTGATAATAATAATAGTAACAAGAATAATAATAACAGTTATAGCGATGATAATCATAGTTATAATGATAAAGGCAAGAGTAATACGGATAGTAACAATAGAATAAGCATAATAATAATAAGGATAATAATAATAGTTATAAGAATAAAGACAAGAGGAGTAGGAATAATAATAATAGTAACAAGAATAATAATAACAGTTATAGCGATAATAATAATAGTAATAAGGATAATAATAATAGTTATAGCGATAATAATAATAATAATAATAAGGATAATAATAATAGTTATAAGGATAAAGACAAGAGTAATAGAGATAGTAACAATAGAATAAGCATAATAATAACAGTTATGGCGATAATAATAATAGTAATAAGGATAATAATAACAGTTATAGCGATAATAATAATAATAATAAGGATAATAATAATAGTTATAAGGATAAATACAAGAGGAATAGGGATAATAGTAATAGTAATAAGAATAATAATAACAGTTATAGCGATAATAATAATAATAATAAGGATAATAATAATAGTTATAAGGATAAATACAAGAGGAATAGGGATAATAGTAATAGTAATAAGAATAATAATAACAGTTATAGCGATAATAATAATAGTAATAAGGATAATAATAATAGTTATAGCGATAATAATAATAATAATAATAATAAGGATAATAATAATAGTTATAAGGATAAAGACAAGAGGAATACGGATAATAGTAATAGTAATAAGAATAATAATAACAGTTATAGCGATAATAATAATAGTATTAAGGATAATAATAATAATAATAAGGATAATAATAATAGTAATAAGAATAATAATAGCAGTTATTAGCGATAATAATAATAGTTATAAGGATAAAGACAAGAGTAATACGGATAGTAACAATAGAATAAGGATAATAATAACAGTTATAGCGATAATAATAATAGTAATAACAATAATAATAACAGTTATAGCGATAATAATAATAGTAATAAGGAGAATAATAATAATAATAATAATAATAATTGTTATAAGGAGAAAGACAAGAGGAATAGGGATAATAATAATAGTAAAAAGGATAATAATAACAGTTATAGCGATAATAATAATAGTAATAACAATAATAATAACAGTTATAGCGATAATAATAATAGTAATAAGGAGAATAATAATAATAATAATAATAAGGATAATAATAATAGTTATAAGGATAAAGACAAGAGTAATAGAGATAGTAAAAATAGAATTCGCATAATAATAACAGTTATAGCGATAGTAATAATAGTAATAAGGATAATAATAACAGTTATAGCGATAATAATAATAATAATAAGGATAATAATAATACTTATAAGGATAAATACAAGAGGAATAGGGATAATAGTAATAGTAATAAGTATAATAATAACAGTTATAGCGATAATAATAATAGTAATAAGGATAATAATAATAGTAACAAGAACAATAATAACAGTTATAGCGATAATAATAATAGTTATAAGGAGAAAGACAAGAGGAATAGGGACAATAATAATAGTAACGAGAATAATAATAACAGTTATAGCGATAATAATAATAGTTATAAGGAGAAAGACAAGAGGAATAGGGACAATAATAATAGTAACGAGAATAATAATAACAGTTATAGCGATAATAATAATAGTATTAAGGATAATAATAACAGTTATAGCGATAATAATAATAGTTATAAGGATAAAGGCAAGAGTAATACGGATAGTAACAATAGAATGAGCATAATAATGACAGTTACAGCGATAATAATAATAGTAATAACAATAATAATAACAGTTATCGCGATAATAATAATAGTAATAAGAATAACAATAGCAGTTATTAGCGATAATAATAATAGTATTAAGGATAATAATAACAGTTATAGCGATAATAATAATAGTTATAAGGAGAAAGACAAGAGGAATAGGAATAATATTAATAGTAACAAGAATAATAATAACAGTTATATCGATAATAATAATAGTATTAAGGATAAAGGCAAGAGTAATACGGACAGTAATAATAGTAACAAGAATAATAATAACAGTTATAGCGATAATAATTATAGTGATAAGGATAATAATAATAGTTATAAGGATAAAGAAAAGAGTAATAGGGATAGTAACAATAGAATATGGATAATAATAACAGTTATAGCGATAATGATAATAATAATAAGTATAATAATAATAGTTATAAGGATAAAGACAAGAGGAATAGGGATAATAGTAATAGTAATAAGAATAATAATAACAGTTATCGCGATAATAATCATAGTTATAATGATAAAGGCAAGAGTAATACGGATAGTAACAATAGAATAAGCATAATAATAATAAGAATAATAATAATAGTTATAAGAATAAAGACAAGAGGAGTAGGAATAATAATAATAGTAGCAAGAATAATAATAACAGTTATAGCGATAATAATAATAGTATTAAGGATAGAGGCAAGAGTAATACGGACAGTAATAATAGTTACATGAATAATAATAACAGTTATAGCGATAATAATAATAGTAATAAGAATAATAATAACAGTTATAGCGATAATAATAATAGTAATAAGGATAATAATAATAGTTATAAGGATAAAGACAAGGGCAATAGGGATAATAATAATAGTAATAAGAATAATAATAACAGTTATTAGCGATAATAATAATAGTTATAAGGATAAAGACAAGAGTAATACGGATAGTAACAATAGAATAAGGATAATAATAACAGTTATAGCGATAATAATAATAGTAATAAGGATTAATAATAATAGTTATATGGATAAAGACAAGAGTAATATGGATAGTAACAATAGTAACAAGAATAATAATAACAGTTATAGCGATAATAATAATAATAATAAGGATAATAATAATAGTTATAAGGAGAAAGACAAGAGGAATAGGGATAATAATAATAGTAACAAGAATAATAGTAACAGTTATAGCGATAATAATAATAGTAATAAGGATAATAATAATAGTTATAGCGATAATAATAATAATAATAATAAGGATAATAATAATAGTTATAAGGATAAAGACAAGAGGAATACGGATAATAGTAATAGTAATAAGAATAATAATAACAGTTATAGCGATAATAATAATAGTATTAAGGATAATAATAATAGTAATAACGATAATAATAATAGTAATAAGAATAATAATAGCAGTTATTAGCGATAATAATAATAGTAATAACAATAATAATAACAGTTATAGCGATAATAATAATAGTAATAAGGATAAATAATAATAGTTATATGGATAAAGACAAGAGTAATATGGATAGTAACAATAGTAACAAGAATAATAATAACAGTTATAGCGATAATAATAATAATAATAAGGATAATAATAATAGTTATAAGGAGAAAGACAAGAGGAATAGGGACAATAATAATAGTAACGAGAATAATAATAACAGTTATAGCGATAATAATAATAGTATTAAGGATAATAATAACAGTTATAGCGATAATAATAATAGTTATAAGGATAAATACAAGAGGAATAGGGATAATAGTAATAGTAATAAGAATAATAATAACAGTTATAGCGATAATAATAATAGTAATAAGGATAATAATAATAGTTATAGCGATAATAATAATAATAATGATAAGGATAATAATAATAGTTATAAGGATAAAGACAAGAGTAATACGGACAGTAATAATAGTAACAAGAATAATAATAACAGTTATAGCGATAATAATTATAGTAATAAGGATAATAATAATAGTTATAAGGATAAAGAAAAGAGTAATAGGGATAGTAACAATAGAATAAGGATAATAATAACAGTTATAGCGATAATGATAATAATAATAAGTATAATAATAATAGTTATAAGGATAAAGACAAGAGGAATAGGGATAATAGTAATAGTAATAAGAATAATAATAACAGTTATCGCGATAATAATCATAGTTATAATGATAAAGGCAAGAGTAATACGGATAGTAACAATAGAATAAGCATAATAATAATAAGAATAATAATAATAGTTATAAGAATAAAGACAAGAGGAGTAGGAATAATAATAATAGTAACAAGAATAATAATAACAGTTATAGCGATAATAATAATAGTATTAAGGATAGAGGCAAGAGTAATACGGACAGTAATAATAGTTACATGAATAATAATAACAGTTATAGCGATAATAATAATAGTAATAAGAATAATAATAACAGTTATAGCGATAATAATAATAGTAATAAGGATAATAATAATAGTTATAAGGATAAAGACAAGGGCAATAGGGATAATAATAATAGTAATAAGAATAATAATAACAGTTATTAGCGATAATAATAATAGTTATAAGGATAAAGACAAGAGTAATACGGATAGTAACAATAGAATAAGGATAATAATAACAGTTATAGCGATAATAATAATAGTAATAAGGATTAATAATAATAGTTATATGGATAAAGACAAGAGTAATATGGATAGTAACAATAGTAACAAGAATAATAATAACAGTTATAGCGATAATAATAATAATAATAAGGATAATAATAATAGTTATAAGGAGAAAGACAAGAGGAATAGGGATAATAATAATAGTAACAAGAATAATAGTAACAGTTATAGCGATAATAATAATAGTAATAAGGATAATAATAATAGTTATAGCGATAATAATAATAATAATAATAAGGATAATAATAATAGTTATAAGGATAAAGACAAGAGGAATACGGATAATAGTAATAGTAATAAGAATAATAATAACAGTTATAGCGATAATAATAATAGTATTAAGGATAATAATAATAGTAATAACGATAATAATAATAGTAATAAGAATAATAATAGCAGTTATTAGCGATAATAATAATAGTAATAACAATAATAATAACAGTTATAGCGATAATAATAATAGTAATAAGGATAAATAATAATAGTTATATGGATAAAGACAAGAGTAATATGGATAGTAACAATAGTAACAAGAATAATAATAACAGTTATAGCGATAATAATAATAATAATAAGGATAATAATAATAGTTATAAGGAGAAAGACAAGAGGAATAGGGATAATAATAATAGTAACAAGAATAATAGTAACAGTTATAGCGATAATAATAATAATAATAAGTATAATATTAATAGTTATAAGGAGAAAGACAGGAGGAATAGTGATAATAATAATAGTAAAAAGGATAATAATAACAGTTATAGCGATAATAATAATAGTAATAACGATAATAATAACAGTTATAGCGATAATAATAATAGTAATAAGAAGAATAATAATAATAATAACAATAAGGATAATAATAATAGTTATAAGGATAAAGACAAGAGGAATACGGATAATAGTAATAGTAATAAGAATAATAATAACAGTTATAGCGATAATAATAATAGTATTAAGGATAATAATAATAGTAATAAGGATAATAATAATAGTAATAAGAATAATAATAGCAGTTATTAGCGATAATAATAATAGTAATAACAATAATAATAACAGTTATAGCGATAATAATAATAGTAATAAGGATAAATAATAATAGTTATATGGATAAAGACAAGAGTAATATGGATAGTAACAATAGTAACAAGTATAATAATAACAGTTATAGCGATAATAATAATAATAATAAGGATAATAATAATAGTTATAAGGAGAAAGACAAGAGGAATAGGGATAATAATAATAGTAACAAGAATAATAGTAACAGTTATAGCGATAATAATAATAATAATAAGGATAATATTAATAGTTATAAGGAGAAAGACAGGAGGAATAGTGATAATAATAATAGTAAAAAGGATAATAATAACAGTTATAGCGATAATAATAATAGTAATAACAATAATAATAACAGTTATAGCGATAATAATAATAGTAATAACAATAATAATAACAGTTATAGCGATAATAATAATAGTAATAAGAAGAATAATAATAATAATAACAATAAGGATAATAATAATAGTTCTAAGGATAAAGACAAGAGTAATAGAGATAGTAACAATAGAATAAGCATAATAATAACAGTTATAGCGATAATAATAATAGTAATAAGGATAATAATAACAGTTATAAGGAGAAAGAAAAGAGGAATATTGATAATAATAATAGTAACAAGAATAATAATAACAGTTATAGCGATAATAATAATAGTATTAAGGATAAAGGCAAGAGTAATACGGACAGTAATAATAGTAACAAGAATAATAATAACAGTTATAGCGATAATAATAATAATAATAAGGATAATAATAATAGTTATAAGGAGAAAGACAAGAGGAATAGGGATAATAATAATAGTAACAAGAATAATAGTAACAGTTATAGCGATAATAATAATAGTAATAAGGATAATAATAATAGTAATAACGATAATAATAATAGTAATAAGAATAATAATAGCAGTTATTAGCGATAATAATAATAGTAATAACAATAATAATAACAGTTATAGCGATAATAATAATAGTAATAAGGATAAATAATAATAGTTATATGGATAAAGACAAGAGTAATATGGATAGTAACAATAGTAACAAGAATAATAATAACAGTTATAGCGATAATAATAATAATAATAAGGATAATAATAATAGTTATAAGGAGAAAGACAAGAGGAATAGGGATAATAATAATAGTAACAAGAATAATAGTAACAGTTATAGCGATAATAATAATAATAATAAGGATAATATTAATAGTTATAAGGAGAAAGACAGGAGGAATAGTGATAATAATAATAGTAAAAAGGATAATAATAACAGTTATAGCGATAATAATAATAGTAATAACAATAATAATAACAGTTATAGCGATAATAATAATAGTAATAACAATAATAATAACAGTTATAGCGATAATAATAATAGTAATAAGAAGAATAATAATAATAATAACAATAAGGATAATAATAATAGTTATAAGGATAAAGACAAGAGTAATAGAGATAGTAACAATAGAATAAGCATAATAATAACAGTTATAGCGATAATAATAATAGTAATAAGGATAATAATAACAGTTATAAGGAGAAAGAAAAGAGGAATATTGATAATAATAATAGTAACAAGAATAATAATAACAGTTATAGCGATAATAATAATAGTATTAAGGATAAAGGCAAGAGTAATACGGACAGTAATAATAGTAACAAGAATAATAATAACAGTTATAGCGATAATAATAATAATAATAAGGATAATAATAATAGTTATAAGGAGAAAGACAAGAGGAATAGGGATAATAATAATAGTAACAAGAATAATAGTAACAGTTATAGCGATAATAATAATAGTAATAAGGATAATAATAACAGTTATAGCGATAATAATAATAATAATAAGGATAATAATAATAGTTATAAGGATAAATACAAGAGGAATAGGGATAATAGTAATAGTAATAAGAATAATAATAACAGTTATAGCGATAATAATAATAATAATAAGGATAATAATAACAGTTATAGCGATAATAATAATAATAATAATAAGGATAATAATAATACTTATAAGGATAAATACAAGAGGAATAGGGATAATAGTAATAGTAATAAGAATAATAATAACAGTTATAGCGATAATAATAATAGTAATAAGGATAATAATAATAGTTATAGCGATAATAATAATAATAATAATAAGGATAATAATAATAGTTATAAGGATAAAGACAAGAGGAATACGGATATAGTAATAGTAATAAGAATAATAATAACAGTTATAGCGATAATAATAATAGTACTAAGGATAATAATAATAGTAATAAGGATAATAATAATAGTAACAAGAAGAATAATAACAGTTATAGCGATAATAATAATAGTTATAAGGAGAAAGACAAGAGGAATAGGGACAATAATAATAGTAACGAGAATAATAATAACAGTTATAGCGATAATAATAATAATAATAAGGATATTATTAATAGTTATAAGGAGAACGACAAGAGGAATAGTGATAATAATAATAGTAAAAAGGATAATAATAACAGTTATAGCGATAATAATAATAATAATAAGGATAATAATAATAGTTATAAGGATAAATACAAGAGGAATAGGGATTATAGTAATAGTAATAAGAATAATAATAACAGTTATAGCGATAATAATAATAGTAATAAGGATAATAATAATAGTTATAGCGATAATAATAATAATAATAATAAGGATAATAATAATAGTTATAAGGATAAAGACAAGAGTAATAGAGATAGTAACAATAGAATTCGCATAATAATAACAGATATAGCGATAGTAATAATAGTAATAAGGATAATAATAACAGTTATAGCGATAATAATAATAATAATAAGGATAATAATAATACTTATAAGGATAAATACAAGAGGAATAGGGATAATAGTAATAAGAATAATAATAACAGTTATAGCGATAATAATAATAGTAATAAGGATAATAATAATAGTTATAGCGATAATAATAATAATAATAATAAGGATAATAATAATAGTTATAAGGATAAAGACAAGAGGAATACGGATAACAGTAATAGTAATAAGAATAATAATAACAGTTATAGCGATAATAATAATAGTATTAAGGATAATAATAATAGTAATAAGGATAATAATAATAGTAACAAGAATAATAATAACAGTTATAGCGATAATAATAATAGTAATAAGGATAATAATAATAGTTATAGCGATAATAATAATAATAATAATAAGGATAATAATAATAGTTATAAGGATAAAGACAAGAGTAATACGGACAGTAATAATAGTAACAAGAATAATAATAACAGTTATAGCGATAATAATTATAGTAATAAGGATAATAATAATAGTTATAAGGATAAAGAAAGGAGTAATAGGGATAGTAACAATAGAATAAGGATAATAATAACAGTTATAGCGATAATGATAATAATAATAAGTATAATAATAATAGTTATAAGGATAAAGACAAGAGGAATAGGGGAGATAATAGTAATAGTAATAAGAATAATAATAACAGTTATCGCGATAATAATCATAGTTATAATGATAAAGGCAAGAGTAATACGGATAGTAACAATAGAATAAGCATAATAATAATAAGAATAATAATAATAGTTATAAGAATAAAGACAAGAGGAGTAGGAATAATAATAATAGTAACAAGAATAATAATAACAGTTATAGCGATAATAATAATAGTATTAAGGATAGAAGCAAGAGTAATACGGACAGTAATAATAGTCACATGAATAATAATAACAGTTATAGCGATAATAATAATAGTAATAAGAATAATAATAACAGTTATAGCGATAATAATAGTAGTAATAAGGATAATAATAATAGTTATAAGGATAAAGACAAGGGCAATAGGGATAATAATAATAGTAATAAGAATAATAATAACAGTTATTAGCGATAATAATAATAGTTATAAGGATAAAGACAAGAGTAATACGGATAGTAACAATAGAATAAGGATAATAATAACAGTTATAGCGATAATAATAATAGTAATAAGGATTAATAATAATAGTTATATGGATAAAGACAAGAGTAATATGGATAGTAACAATAGTAACAAGAATAATAATAACAGTTATAGCGATAATAATAATAATAATAAGGATAATAATAATAGTTATAAGGAGAAAGACAAGAGGAATAGGGATAATAATAATAGTAACAAGAATAATAGTAACAGTTATAGCGATAATAATAATAGTAATAAGGATAATAATAATAGTTATAGCGATAATAATAATAATAATAATAAGGATAATAATAATAGTTATAAGGATAAAGACAAGAGGAATACGGATAATAGTAATAGTAATAAGAATAATAATAACAGTTATAGCGATAATAATAATAGTATTAAGGATAATAATAATAGTAATAACGATAATAATAATAGTAATAAGAATAATAATAGCAGTTATTAGCGATAATAATAATAGTAATAACAATAATAATAACAGTTATAGCGATAATAATAATAGTAATAAGGATAAATAATAATAGTTATATGGATAAAGACAAGAGTAATATGGATAGTAACAATAGTAACAAGAATAATAATAACAGTTATAGCGATAATAATAATAATAATAAGGATAATAATAATAGTTATAAGGAGAAAGACAAGAGGAATAGGGATAATAATAATAGTAACAAGAATAATAGTAACAGTTATAGCGATAATAATAATAATAATAAGGATAATATTAATAGTTATAAGGAGAAAGACAGGAGGAATAGTGATAATAATAATAGTAAAAAGGATAATAATAACAGTTATAGCGATAATAATAATAGTAATAACAATAATAATAACAGTTATAGCGATAATAATAATAGTAATAAGAATAATAATAATAATAATAACAATAAGGATAATAATAATAGTTATAAGGATAAAGACAAGAGTAATAGAGATAGTAACAATAGAATAAGCATAATAATAACAGTTATAGCGATAATAATAATAGTAATAAGGATAATAATAACAGTTATAAGGAGAAAGAAAAGAGGAATATTGATAATAATAATAGTAACAAGAATAATAATAACAGTTATAGCGATAATAATAATAGTATTAAGGATGAAGGCAAGAGTAATACGGACAGTAATAATAGTAACAAGAATAATAATAACAGTTATAGCGATAATAATAATAATAATAAGGATAATAATAATAGTTATAAGGAGAAAGACAAGAGGAATAGGGATAATAATAATAGTAACAAGAATAATAGTAACAGTTATAGCGATAATAATAATAGTAATAAGGATAATAATAACAGTTATAGCGATAATAATAATAATAATAAGGATAATAATAATAGTTATAAGGATAAATACAAGAGGAATAGGGATAATAGTAATAGTAATAAGAATAATAATAACAGTTATAGCGATAATAATAATAATAATAAGGATAATAATAACAGTTATAGCGATAATAATAATAATAATAATAAGGATAATAATAATACTTATAAGGATAAATACAAGAGGAATAGGGATAATAGTAATAGTAATAAGAATAATAGTAATAAGGATAATAATAATAGTTATAGCGATAATAATAATAATAATAATAAGGATAATAATAATAGTTATAGCGATAATAATAATAATAATAATAAGGATAATAATAATAGTTATAGCGATAATAATAATAATAATAATAAGGATAATAATAATAGTTATAAGGATAAAGACAAGAGTAATAGAGATAGTAACAATAGAATTCGCATAATAAT
>CAMAOC010000526.1:0-28575 GCA_945859555.1 Megachile ligniseca | reverse complement strand
TTCCTCTTGTCTTTATCCTTATAACTATTATTATTATCCTTATTATTATTATTATTATTATTCTTCTCCTTATTACTATTATTATTATCGCTGTAACTGTTATTATTATCCTTTTTACTATTATTATTATCCCTATTCCTCTTGTCTTTCTCCTTATAACTATTATTATTATCCTTATTATTATTATTATTATTATCGCTATAACTGTTATTATTATCCTTAATACTATTATTATTGTCGCTATAACTGTTATTATTATTCTTATTACTATTGCTATTATCCCTATTCCTCTTGTATTTATCCTTATAACTATTATTATTATCCTTATTATTATTATTATTATCGCTATAACTGTTATTATTATCCTTATTACTATTATTATTATCGCTATAACTGTTACTATTATTCTTATTACTATTACTATTATCCCTATTCCTCTTGTCTTTATCCTAATAACTATTATTATTATCCTTATTATTATTATTATTATCGCTATAACTGTTATTATTATCCTTATTACTATTATTATTATCGCTATAACTGTTATTATTATGCTTATTCTCTTGTTACTATCCCTATTACTCTTGTCTTTATCCTTATAACTATTATTATTATCCTTATTACTATTATTATTATCGCTATAACTGTTGTTATTATTCTTGTTACTATTTTTATTATCGATATTCCTCTTGTCTTTCTCCTTATAACTATTATTATTATCGCTATAACTGTTATTATTATCCTTAATACTATTATTATTGTCGCTATAGCTGTTATTATTGTTCTTATTACTATTATTATTATCGCTATAACTGTTATTATTATGCTTATTCTATTGTTACTATCTCTATTACTCTTGTCTTTATCCATATAACTATTATTATTAATCCTTTTTATTATTATTATTATCGCTACAACTGTTATTATTATTGTTATTACTCTTATTATTATCCCTATTGCCCTTGTCTTTATCCTTATAACTATTATTATTATCCTTAATACTATTATTATTATCGCTATAACTGTTATTATTATGTTTATTCTATTGTTACTATCCGTACTACTCTTGCTTTTATCATTATAACTATTATTATTATCGCTATAACTGTTACTATTATTCTGATTACTATTACTATTATCCCTATTCCTCTTGTCTTTATCCTTATAACTATTATTATTATCCTTATTATTATTATTATTATCGCTATAACTGTTGTTATTATCCTTATAACTATTATTATTATCCTTATTATTATTATTATTATCGCTATAACTGTTGTTATTATCCTTATTACTATTATTATTATCGCTATAACTGTTATTATTATGCTTATTCTATTGTTACTATCCCTATTACTCTTGTCTTTATCCTTATAACTATTATTATTATCGCTAATAACTGTTATTATTATTCTTATTACTATTAATATTATCTTTATTACTATTATTATTATCCTTAATACTATTATTATTATCGCTATAACTGTTATTATTATTCTTATTACTATTACTATTATCCGTGTTCCTCTTGTCTTTATCCTTATAACTATTATTATTATCGCTATAACTGTTATTATTATTCTTATTACTATAACTATTATCCCTATTCCTCTTGTATTTATCCTTATAACTATTATTATTATCCTTATTCTTATTATTATTATCGCTATAACTGTTATTATTATCCTTCTTACTATTATTATTATCGCTATAACTGTTATTATTATGCTTTTTCTATTGTTACTATCTCTATTACTCTTGTCTTTATCCTTATAACTATTATCATTATCCTTATGACTATTATTATTATTTCTATAACCGTTATTATTATTCTTGTTACTATTACTACTGTCCGTATTACACTTGCCTTTATCCTTAGTACTATTATTATTATCGCTATAACTGTTATTATTATTCTTGTTACTATTATTATTATCCCTATTCCTCTTGTCTTTATCCTTATAACTATTATTATTATCCTTATTATTATTATTATTATTATTATTCTCCTTATTACTATTATTATTATCGCTATAACTGTTATTATTATCCTTTTTACTATTATTATTATCCCTATTCCTCTTGTCTTTCTCCTTATAACTATTATTATTATCCTTATTATTATTATTATTATTATCGCTATAACTGTTATTATTATTCTTATTACTATTGCTATTATCCCTATTCCTCTTGTATTTATCCTTATAACTATTATTATTATCCTTATTATTATTATTATTATCGCTATAACTGTTATTATTATCCTTATTACTATTATTATTATCGCTATAACTGTTACTATTATTCTTATTACTATTACTATTATCCCTATTCCTCTTGTCTTTATCCTAATAACTATTATTATTATCCTTATTATTATTATTATTATCGCTATAACTGTTATTATTATCCTTATTACTATTATTATTATCGCTATAACTGTTATTATTATGCTTATTCTCTTGTTACTATCCCTATTACTCTTGTCTTTATCCTTATAACTATTATTATTATCCTTATTACTATTATTATTATCGCTATAACTGTTGTTATTATTCTTGTTACTATTTTTATTATCGATATTCCTCTTGTCTTTCTCCTTATAACTATTATTATTATCGCTATAACTGTTATTATTATCCTTAATACTATTATTATTGTCGCTATAGCTGTTATTATTGTTCTTATTACTATTATTATTATCGCTATAACTGTTATTATTATGCTTATTCTATTGTTACTATCTCTATTACTCTTGTCTTTATCCATATAACTATTATTATTAATCCTTTTTATTATTATTATTATCGCTACAACTGTTATTATTATTGTTATTACTATTATTATTATCCCTATTGCCCTTGTCTTTATCCTTATAACTATTATTATTATCCTTAATACTATTATTATTATCGCTATAACTGTTATTATTATGTTTATTCTATTGTTACTATCCGTACTACTCTTGCTTTTATCATTATAACTATTATTATTATCGCTATAACTGTTACTATTATTCTGATTACTATTACTATTATCCCTATTCCTCTTGTCTTTATCCTTATAACTATTATTATTATCCTTATTATTATTATTATTATCGCTATAACTGTTGTTATTATCCTTATAACTATTATTATTATCCTTATTATTATTATTATTATCGCTATAACTGTTGTTATTATCCTTATTACTATTATTATTATCGCTATAACTGTTATTATTATGCTTATTCTATTGTTACTATCCCTATTACTCTTGTCTTTATCCTTATAACTATTATTATTATCGCTAATAACTGTTATTATTATTCTTATTACTATTAATATTATCTTTATTACTATTATTATTATCCTTAATACTATTATTATTATCGCTATAACTGTTATTATTATTCTTATTACTATTACTATTATCCGTGTTCCTCTTGTCTTTATCCTTATAACTATTATTATTATCGCTATAACTGTTATTATTATTCTTATTACTATAACTATTATCCCTATTCCTCTTGTATTTATCCTTATAACTATTATTATTATCCTTATTCTTATTATTATTATCGCTATAACTGTTATTATTATCCTTATTACTATTATTATTATCGCTATAACTGTTATTATTATGCTTTTTCTATTGTTACTATCTCTATTACTCTTGTCTTTATCCTTATAACTATTATCATTATCCTTATGACTATTATTATTATTTCTATAACCGTTATTATTATTCTTGTTACTATTACTACTGTCCGTATTACACTTGCCTTTATCCTTAGTACTATTATTATTATCGCTATAACTGTTATTTTTATTCTTGTTACTATTATTATTATCCCTATTCCTCTTGTCTTTATCCTTATAACTATTATTATTATCCTTATTATTATTATTATTATTATTATTCTCCTTATTACTATTATTATTATCGCTATAACTGTTATTATTATCCTTTTTACTATTATTATTATCCCTATTCCTCTTGTCTTTCTCCTTATAACTATTATTATTATCCTTATTATTATTATTATTATTATCGCTATAACTGTTATTATTATTCTTATTACTATTGCTATTATCCCTATTCCTCTTGTATTTATCCTTATAACTATTATTATTATCCTTATTATTATTATTATTATCGCTATAACTGTTATTATTATCCTTATTACTATTATTATTATCGCTATAACTGTTACTATTATTCTTATTACTATTACTATTATCCCTATTCCTCTTGTCTTTATCCTAATAACTATTATTATTATCCTTATTATTATTATTATTATCGCTATAACTGTTATTATTATCCTTATTACTATTATTATTATCGCTATAACTGTTATTATTATCCTTATTCTATTGTTACTATCCGTATTACTCTTGTCTTTATCCTTATAACTATTATTATTATCCTTATTACTATTATTATTATCGCTATAACTGTTGTTATTATTCTTGTTACTATTTTTATTATCCCTATTCCTCTTGTCTTTCTCCATATAACTATTATTATTATCGCTATAACTGTTATTATTATCCTTAATACTATTATTATTGTCGCTATAGCTGTTATTATTGTTCTTATTACTATTATTATTATCGCTATAACTGTTATTATTATGCTTATTCTATTGTTACTATCTCTATTACTCTTGTCTTTATCCATATAACTATTATTATTAATCCTTTTTATTATTATTATTATCGCTACAACTGTTATTATTATTGTTATTACTATTATTATTATCCCTATTGCCCTTGTCTTTATCCTTATAACTATTATTATTATCCTTATTACTATTATTATTATCGCTATAACTGTTATTATTATTCTTGTTACTATTATTACTGTCCGTATTACTCTTGTCTTATCCATTTAACTATTATTATTAATCCTTCTTCTTATTATTATTATCGCTACAACTGTTATTATTATTGTTATTACTATTATTATTATCGCTATAACTGTTATTATTATGCTTATTCTATTGTTACTATCCGTATTACTCTTGTCTTTATCCTTGTAACTATTATTATTATCGCTAATAACTGTTATTATTATTCTTATTACAATTATTATTATCCCTATTACCCTTGTCTTTATCCTTATAACTATTATCATTATCCTTATGGCTATTATTATTATCGCTATAACTGTTATTATTATTCTTGTTACTATTATTACTGTCCGTATTACTCTTGCCTTTATCCTTAGTAGTATTATTATTATCGCTATAACTGTTATTATTATTCTTGCTACTATTATTATTATCCCTATTCCTCTTGTCTTTCTCCTTATAACTATTATTATTATCCTTATTATTATTATTATTATCGCTATAACTGTTACTATTATTCTTGTTACTATTATTATTATCCCTATTGCCCTTGTCTTTATCCTTATAACTATTATTATTATCCTTATTATTATTATTATTATCGCTATAACTGTTCTTATTATCCTTATTACTATTATTATTATCGCTATAACTGTTATTATTATGCTTATTCTATTGTTACTATCCCTATTACTCTTGTCTTTATCCTTATAACTATTATTATTATCCTTATTACTATTATTATTATCGCTATAACTGTTGTTATTATTCTTGTTACTATTTTTATTATCCCTATTCCTCTTGTCTTTCTCCATATAACTATTATTATTATCGCTATAACTGTTATTATTATCCTTAATACTATTATTATTGTCGCTATAGCTGTTATTATTGTTCTTATTACTATTATTATTATCGCTATAACTGTTATTATTATGCTTATTCTATTGTTACTATCTCTATTACTCTTGTCTTTATCCATATAACTATTATTATTAATCCTTTTTATTATTATTATTATCGCTACAACTGTTATTATTATTGTTATTACTATTATTATTATCCCTATTGCCCTTGTCTTTATCCTTATAACTATTATTATTATCCTTATTACTATTATTATTATCGCTATAACTGTTATTATTATTCTTGTTACTATTATTATTATCGCTATAACTGTTATTATTATGCTTTTTCTATTGTTACTATCTCTATTACTCTTGTCTTTATCCTTATAACTATTATCATTATCCTTATGACTATTATTATTATCGCTATAACTGTTATTATTATTCTTGTTACTATTACTACTGTCCGTATTACTCTTGCCTTTATCCTTAGTACTATTATTATTATCGCTATAACTGTTATTATTATTCTTGTTACTATTATTATTATCCCTATTCCTCTTGTCTTTATCCTTATAACTATTATTATTATCCTTATTATTATTATTATTATTATTATTCTCCTTGTTACTATTATTATTATCGCTATAACTGTTATTATTATCCTTTTTACTATTATTATTATCCCTATTCCTCTTGTCTTTCTCCTTATAACTATTATTATTATCCTTATTATTATTATTATTATTATCGCTATAACTGTTATTATTATTCTTATTACTATTGCTATTATCCCTATTCCTCTTGTATTTATCCTTATAACTATTATTATTATCCTTATTATTATTATTATTATCGCTATAACTGTTATTATTATCCTTATTACTATTATTATTATCGCTATAACTGTTATTATTATGCTTATTCTATTGTTACTATCTCTATTACTCTTGTCTTTATCCATATAACTATTATTATTAATCCTTTTTATTATTATTATTATCGCTATAACTGTTATTATTATTGTTATTACTATTATTATTATCGCTATAACTGTTTTTATTATTGTTATTACTATTATTATTATCGCTACAACTGTTATTATTATCCTTATTCTATTGTTACTATCCGTATTACTCTTGTCTTTATCCTTATAACTATTATTATTATCGCTAATAACTGTTATTATTATTCTTATTACTATTAATATTATCCTTATTACTATTATTATTATCCTTAATACTATTAATATTATCGCTATAACTGTTATTATTATTCTTATTGCTATTACTATTATCCGTATTCCTCTTGTATTTATCCTTATAACTATTATTATTATCCTTATTATTATTATTATTATCGCTATAACTGTTATTAATATCCTTATTACTATTATTATTATCGCTATAACTGTTATTATTATGCCTATTCTATTGTTACTATCTCTATTACTCTTGTCTTTATCCTTATAACTATTATCATTATCCTTATTATTATTATTATTATCGCTATAACTGTTACTATTATTCTTGTTACTATTGTTATTATCCCTATTCCTCTTGTCTTTCTCCTTATAACTATTATTATTATCCTTATTATTATTAATATTATCGCTATAACTGTTATTATTATTCTTGTTACTATTATTATTATCGCTATAACTGTTATTATTATCCTTATTCTATTGTTACTATCCGTATTACTCTTGTCTTTATCCTTATAACTATTGTTATTATCGCTAATAACTGTTATTATTATTCTTATTACTATTATTATTATCCCTATTGCCCTTGTCTTTATCCTTATAACTATTATTATTATCCTTATTACTATTATTATTATCCTTAATGCTATTATTATTATCGCTATAACTGTTATTATTATTCTTGTTACTATTATTACTGTCCGTATTACTCTTGCCTTTATCCTTAATACTATTATTATTATCGCTATTACTGTTATTATTATTCTTGTTACTATTATTATTATGCCTATTCCTCTTGTCTTTCTCCTTATAACTATTATTATTATCCTTAATACTATTATTATTATCGCTATAACTGTTATTATTATTCTTATTGCTATTACTATTATCCGTATTCCTCTCGTCTTTATCCTTATAACTATTATTATTATCCTTATTATTATTATTATTATTATCGCTATAACTATTATTATTATCCTTATTACTATTATTATTATCGCTATAACTGTTATTATTATTCTGATTACTATTACTATTATCCCTATTCCTCTTGTATTTATCCTTATAACTATTATTATTATCCTTATTATTATTATTATTATCGCTATAACTGTTATTATTATCCTTATTACTATTATTATTATCGCTATAACTGTTATTATTATGCTTATTCTATTGTTACTATCTCTATTACTCTTGTCTTTAGCCTTATAACTATTATCATTATCCTTATTATTATTATTATTATCGCTATAACTGTTACTATTATTCTTGTTACTATTGTTATTATCCCTATTCCTCTTGTCTTTCTCCTTATAACTATTATTATTATCCTTATTATTATTATTATTATCGCTATAACTGTTATTATTATTCTTGTTACTATTATTATTATCGCTATAACTGTTATTATTATTCTTATTACTATTGTTACTATCCATATTACTCTTGTCTTTATCCATATAACTATTATTATTAATCCTTATTACTATTATTATTATCGCTATAACTGTTATTATTATTGTTATTACTATTATTATTATCCTTATTCTATTGTTACTATCCGTATTACTCTTGTCTTTATCCTTATAACTATTGTTATTATCGCTAATAACTCTTATTATTATTCTTATTACTATTATTATTATCCCTATTGCCCTTGTCTTTATCCTTATAACTATTATTATTATCCTTATTACTATTATTATTATCCTTAATGCTATTATTATTATCGCTATAACTGTTATTATTATTCTTGTTACTATTATTACTGTCCGTATTACTCTTGCCTTTATCCTTAATACTATTATTATTATCGCTATTACTGTTATTATTATACTTGTTACTATTATTATTATTCTTGTTACTATTATTATTATGCCTATTCCTCTTGTCTTTCTGTTTATAACTGTTATTATTATCCTTAATACTATTATTATTATCGCTATAGCTGTTATTATTATTCTTGTTACTATTATTATTATCCCTGTTCCTCTTGTCTTTCCCCTTATAACTATTATTATTATCGCTATAACTGTTATTATTATCCTTATTATTATTATTATTATCGCTATAACTGTTATTATTATGCTTATTCTATTGTTACTATCCCTATTACTCTTGTCTTTATCCTTATAACTATTATTATTATCCTTATTGCTATTATTATTATCGCTATAACTGTTGTTATTATTCTTGTTACTATTTTTATTATCCCTATTCCTCTTGTCTTTCTCCTTATAACTATTATTATTATCGCTATAACTGTTATTATTATGCTTATTCTATTGTTACTATCCGTATTACTCTTGTCTTTATCCTTGTAACTATTATTATTATCGCTAATAACTGTTATTATTATTCTTATTACAATTATTATTATCCCTATTACCCTTGTCTTTATCCTTATAACTATTATCATTATCCTTATGGCTATTATTATTATCGCTATAACTGTTATTATTATTCTTGTTACTATTATTACTGTCCGTATTACTCTTGCCTTTATCCTTAGTAGTATTATTATTATCGCTATAACTGTTATTATTAATCTTGCTACTATTATTATTATCCCTATTCCTCTTGTCTTTCTCCTTATAACTATTATTATTATCCTTATTATTATTATTATTATCGCTATAACTGTTACTATTATTCTTGTTACTATTATTATTATCCCTATTGCCCTTGTCTTTATCCTTATAACTATTATTATTATCCTTATTACTATTATTATTATCGCTATAACTGTTATTATTATGTTTATTCTATTGTTACTATCCGTACTACTCTTGCCTTTATCCTTATTACTATTATTATTATCCCTATAACTGTTATTATTATGCTTATTCTATTGTTACTATCCCTATTACTCTTGTCTTTATCCTTATAACTATTATTATTATCCTTATTATTATTATTATTATTATTATTATTCTCCTTATTACTATTATTATTATCGCTATAACTGTTTTTATTATTGTTATTACTATTATTATTATCGCTACAACTGTTATTATTATCCTTATTACTATTATTATTATCGCTATAACTGTTACTATTATTCTTATTACTATTACTATTATCCCTATTCCTCTTGTCTTTATCCTAGTAACTATTATTATTATCCTTATTATTATTATTATTATCGCTATAACTGTTATTATTATTCTTGTTACTATTACTACTGTCCGTATTACTCTTGCCTTTATCCTTAGTACTATTATTATTATCGCTATAACTGTTATTATTATTCTTGTTACTATTATTATTATCCCTATTCCTCTTGTCTTTATCCTTATAACTATTATTATTATCCTTATTATTATTATTATTATTATTATTATTCTCCTTGTTACTATTATTATTATCGCTATAACTGTTATTATTATCCTTTTTACTATTATTATTATCCCTATTCCTCTTGTCTTTCTCCTTATAACTATTATTATTATCCTTATTATTATTATTATTATTATCGCTATAACTGTTATTATTATTCTTATTACTATTGCTATTATCCCTATTCCTCTTGTATTTATCCTTATAACTATTATTATTATCCTTATTATTATTATTATTATCGCTATAACTGTTATTATTATCCTTATTACTATTATTATTATCGCTATAACTGTTATTATTATGCTTATTCTATTGTTACTATCTCTATTACTCTTGTCTTTATCCATATAACTATTATTATTAATCCTTTTTATTATTATTATTATCGCTATAACTGTTATTATTATTGTTATTACTATTATTATTATCGCTATAACTGTTTTTATTATTGTTATTACTATTATTATTATCGCTACAACTGTTATTATTATCCTTATTCTATTGTTACTATCCGTATTACTCTTGTCTTTATCCTTATAACTATTATTATTATCGCTAATAACTGTTATTATTATTCTTATTACTATTAATATTATCCTTATTACTATTATTATTATCCTTAATACTATTAATATTATCGCTATAACTGTTATTATTATTCTTATTGCTATTACTATTATCCGTATTCCTCTTGTATTTATCCTTATAACTATTATTATTATCCTTATTATTATTATTATTATCGCTATAACTGTTATTAATATCCTTATTACTATTATTATTATCGCTATAACTGTTATTATTATGCCTATTCTATTGTTACTATCTCTATTACTCTTGTCTTTATCCTTATAACTATTATCATTATCCTTATTATTATTATTATTATCGCTATAACTGTTACTATTATTCTTGTTACTATTGTTATTATCCCTATTCCTCTTGTCTTTCTCCTTATAACTATTATTATTATCCTTATTATTATTAATATTATCGCTATAACTGTTATTATTATTCTTGTTACTATTATTATTATCGCTATAACTGTTATTATTATCCTTATTCTATTGTTACTATCCGTATTACTCTTGTCTTTATCCTTATAACTATTGTTATTATCGCTAATAACTGTTATTATTATTCTTATTACTATTATTATTATCCCTATTGCCCTTGTCTTTATCCTTATAACTATTATTATTATCCTTATTACTATTATTATTATCCTTAATGCTATTATTATTATCGCTATAACTGTTATTATTATTCTTGTTACTATTATTACTGTCCGTATTACTCTTGCCTTTATCCTTAATACTATTATTATTATCGCTATTACTGTTATTATTATTCTTGTTACTATTATTATTATGCCTATTCCTCTTGTCTTTCTCCTTATAACTATTATTATTATCCTTAATACTATTATTATTATCGCTATAACTGTTATTATTATTCTTATTGCTATTACTATTATCCGTATTCCTCTCGTCTTTATCCTTATAACTATTATTATTATCCTTATTATTATTATTATTATTATCGCTATAACTATTATTATTATCCTTATTACTATTATTATTATCGCTATAACTGTTATTATTATTCTGATTACTATTACTATTATCCCTATTCCTCTTGTATTTATCCTTATAACTATTATTATTATCCTTATTATTATTATTATTATCGCTATAACTGTTATTATTATCCTTATTACTATTATTATTATCGCTATAACTGTTATTATTATGCTTATTCTATTGTTACTATCTCTATTACTCTTGTCTTTAGCCTTATAACTATTATCATTATCCTTATTATTATTATTATTATCGCTATAACTGTTACTATTATTCTTGTTACTATTGTTATTATCCCTATTCCTCTTGTCTTTCTCCTTATAACTATTATTATTATCCTTATTATTATTATTATTATCGCTATAACTGTTATTATTATTCTTGTTACTATTATTATTATCGCTATAACTGTTATTATTATTCTTATTACTATTGTTACTATCCATATTACTCTTGTCTTTATCCATATAACTATTATTATTAATCCTTATTACTATTATTATTATCGCTATAACTGTTATTATTATTGTTATTACTATTATTATTATCCTTATTCTATTGTTACTATCCGTATTACTCTTGTCTTTATCCTTATAACTAATGTTATTATCGCTAATAACTCTTATTATTATTCTTATTACTATTATTATTATCCCTATTGCCCTTGTCTTTATCCTTATAACTATTATTATTATCCTTATTACTATTATTATTATCCTTAATGCTATTATTATTATCGCTATAACTGTTATTATTATTCTTGTTACTATTATTACTGTCCGTATTACTCTTGCCTTTATCCTTAATACTATTATTATTATCGCTATTACTGTTATTATTATTCTTGTTACTATTATTATTATTCTTGTTACTATTATTATTATGCCTATTCCTCTTGTCTTTCTGTTTATAACTGTTATTATTATCCTTAATACTATTATTATTATCGCTATAGCTGTTATTATTATTCTTGTTACTATTATTATTATCCCTATTCCTCTTGTCTTTCCCCTTGTAACTATTATTATTATCGCTATAACTGTTATTATTATCCTTATTACTATTATTATTATCGCTATAACTGTTATTATTATGCTTATTCTATTGTTACTATCCCTATTACTCTTGTCTTTATCCTTATAACTATTATTATTATCCTTATTGCTATTATTATTATCGCTATAACTGTTGTTATTATTCTTGTTACTATTTTTATTATCCCTATTCCTCTTGTCTTTCTCCTTATAACTATTATTATTATCGCTATAACTGTTATTATTATGCTTATTCTATTGTTACTATCCGTATTACTCTTGTCTTTATCCTTGTAACTATTATTATTATCGCTATAACTGTTATTATTATCCTTATTACTATTATTATTATCGCTATAACTGTTATTATTATGCTTATTCTATTGTTATTATCTGTATTACTCTTGTCTTTATCCTTATAACTATTATCATTATCCTTATGACTATTATTATTATCGCTATAACTGTTATTATTATTCTTGTTACTATTATTACTATCCCTATTCCTTTTGTCTTTCTCCTTCTAACTATTATTATTATCCTTATTATTATTATTATTATCGCTATAACTGTTGTTATTATTCTTGTTACTATTATTATTGTCCCTATTCCTCTTGTCTTTCTCCTTATAACTATTATTATTATCGCTATAACTGTTATTATTATTCTTATTACTATTGTTACTATCCATATTACTCTTGTCTTTATCCATATAACTATTATTATTAATCCTTATTACTATTATTATTATCGCTATAACTGTTATTATTAGTGTTATTACTATTATTATTATCCTTATTCTATTGTTACTATCCGTATTACTCTTGTCTTTATCCTTATAACTATTGTTATTATCGCTAATAACTCTTATTATTATTCTTATTACTATTATTATTATCCCTATTGCCCTTGTCTTTATCCTTGTAACTATTATTATTATCGCTATAACTGTTATTATTATCCTTATTACTATTATTATTATCGCTATAACTGTTATTATTATGCTTATTCTATTGTTATTATCTGTATTACTCTTGTCTTTATCCTTATAACTATTATCATTATCCTTATGACTATTATTATTATCGCTATAACTGTTATTATTATTCTTGTTACTATTATTACTATCCCTATTCCTCTTGTCTTTCTCCTTATAACTATTATTATTATCCTTATTATTATTATTATTATCGCTATAACTGTTACTATTATTCTTGTTACTATTATTATTATCCC
Source organism: Megachile ligniseca (assembly GCA_945859555.1). Taxonomy (NCBI): domain Eukaryota; kingdom Metazoa; phylum Arthropoda; class Insecta; order Hymenoptera; family Megachilidae; genus Megachile; species Megachile ligniseca. The sequence continues at coordinate 14,485 of CAMAOC010000526.1, read as the reverse complement.
TATTGCCCTTGTCTTTATCCTTATAACTATTATTATTATCCTTATTACTATTATTATTATCGCTATAACTGTTATTATTATGTTTATTCTATTGTTACTATCCGTACTACTCTTGCCTTTATCCTTATTACTATTATTATTATCCCTATAACTGTTATTATTATGCTTATTCTATTGTTACTATCCCTATTACTCTTGTCTTTATCCTTATAACTATTATTATTATCCTTATTATTATTATTATTATTATTATTATTCTCCTTATTACTATTATTATTATCGCTATAACTGTTTTTATTATTGTTATTACTATTATTATTATCGCTACAACTGTTATTATTATCCTTATTACTATTATTATTATCGCTATAACTGTTACTATTATTCTTATTACTATTACTATTATCCCTATTCCTCTTGTCTTTATCCTAGTAACTATTATTATTATCCTTATTATTATTATTATTATCGCTATAACTGTTATTATTATTCTTGTTACTATTACTACTGTCCGTATTACTCTTGCCTTTATCCTTAGTACTATTATTATTATCGCTATAACTGTTATTATTATTCTTGTTACTATTATTATTATCCCTATTCCTCTTGTCTTTATCCTTATAACTATTATTATTATCCTTATTATTATTATTATTATTATTATTATTCTCCTTGTTACTATTATTATTATCGCTATAACTGTTATTATTATCCTTTTTACTATTATTATTATCCCTATTCCTCTTGTCTTTCTCCTTATAACTATTATTATTATCCTTATTATTATTATTATTATTATCGCTATAACTGTTATTATTATTCTTATTACTATTGCTATTATCCCTATTCCTCTTGTATTTATCCTTATAACTATTATTATTATCCTTATTATTATTATTATTATCGCTATAACTGTTATTATTATCCTTATTACTATTATTATTATCGCTATAACTGTTATTATTATGCTTATTCTATTGTTACTATCTCTATTACTCTTGTCTTTATCCATATAACTATTATTATTAATCCTTTTTATTATTATTATTATCGCTATAACTGTTATTATTATTGTTATTACTATTATTATTATCGCTATAACTGTTTTTATTATTGTTATTACTATTATTATTATCGCTACAACTGTTATTATTATCCTTATTCTATTGTTACTATCCGTATTACTCTTGTCTTTATCCTTATAACTATTATTATTATCGCTAATAACTGTTATTATTATTCTTATTACTATTAATATTATCCTTATTACTATTATTATTATCCTTAATACTATTAATATTATCGCTATAACTGTTATTATTATTCTTATTGCTATTACTATTATCCGTATTCCTCTTGTATTTATCCTTATAACTATTATTATTATCCTTATTATTATTATTATTATCGCTATAACTGTTATTAATATCCTTATTACTATTATTATTATCGCTATAACTGTTATTATTATGCCTATTCTATTGTTACTATCTCTATTACTCTTGTCTTTATCCTTATAACTATTATCATTATCCTTATTATTATTATTATTATCGCTATAACTGTTACTATTATTCTTGTTACTATTGTTATTATCCCTATTCCTCTTGTCTTTCTCCTTATAACTATTATTATTATCCTTATTATTATTAATATTATCGCTATAACTGTTATTATTATTCTTGTTACTATTATTATTATCGCTATAACTGTTATTATTATCCTTATTCTATTGTTACTATCCGTATTACTCTTGTCTTTATCCTTATAACTATTGTTATTATCGCTAATAACTGTTATTATTATTCTTATTACTATTATTATTATCCCTATTGCCCTTGTCTTTATCCTTATAACTATTATTATTATCCTTATTACTATTATTATTATCCTTAATGCTATTATTATTATCGCTATAACTGTTATTATTATTCTTGTTACTATTATTACTGTCCGTATTACTCTTGCCTTTATCCTTAATACTATTATTATTATCGCTATTACTGTTATTATTATTCTTGTTACTATTATTATTATGCCTATTCCTCTTGTCTTTCTCCTTATAACTATTATTATTATCCTTAATACTATTATTATTATCGCTATAACTGTTATTATTATTCTTATTGCTATTACTATTATCCGTATTCCTCTCGTCTTTATCCTTATAACTATTATTATTATCCTTATTATTATTATTATTATTATCGCTATAACTATTATTATTATCCTTATTACTATTATTATTATCGCTATAACTGTTATTATTATTCTGATTACTATTACTATTATCCCTATTCCTCTTGTATTTATCCTTATAACTATTATTATTATCCTTATTATTATTATTATTATCGCTATAACTGTTATTATTATCCTTATTACTATTATTATTATCGCTATAACTGTTATTATTATGCTTATTCTATTGTTACTATCTCTATTACTCTTGTCTTTAGCCTTATAACTATTATCATTATCCTTATTATTATTATTATTATCGCTATAACTGTTACTATTATTCTTGTTACTATTGTTATTATCCCTATTCCTCTTGTCTTTCTCCTTATAACTATTATTATTATCCTTATTATTATTATTATTATCGCTATAACTGTTATTATTATTCTTGTTACTATTATTATTATCGCTATAACTGTTATTATTATTCTTATTACTATTGTTACTATCCATATTACTCTTGTCTTTATCCATATAACTATTATTATTAATCCTTATTACTATTATTATTATCGCTATAACTGTTATTATTATTGTTATTACTATTATTATTATCCTTATTCTATTGTTACTATCCGTATTACTCTTGTCTTTATCCTTATAACTAATGTTATTATCGCTAATAACTCTTATTATTATTCTTATTACTATTATTATTATCCCTATTGCCCTTGTCTTTATCCTTATAACTATTATTATTATCCTTATTACTATTATTATTATCCTTAATGCTATTATTATTATCGCTATAACTGTTATTATTATTCTTGTTACTATTATTACTGTCCGTATTACTCTTGCCTTTATCCTTAATACTATTATTATTATCGCTATTACTGTTATTATTATTCTTGTTACTATTATTATTATTCTTGTTACTATTATTATTATGCCTATTCCTCTTGTCTTTCTGTTTATAACTGTTATTATTATCCTTAATACTATTATTATTATCGCTATAGCTGTTATTATTATTCTTGTTACTATTATTATTATCCCTATTCCTCTTGTCTTTCCCCTTGTAACTATTATTATTATCGCTATAACTGTTATTATTATCCTTATTACTATTATTATTATCGCTATAACTGTTATTATTATGCTTATTCTATTGTTACTATCCCTATTACTCTTGTCTTTATCCTTATAACTATTATTATTATCCTTATTGCTATTATTATTATCGCTATAACTGTTGTTATTATTCTTGTTACTATTTTTATTATCCCTATTCCTCTTGTCTTTCTCCTTATAACTATTATTATTATCGCTATAACTGTTATTATTATGCTTATTCTATTGTTACTATCCGTATTACTCTTGTCTTTATCCTTGTAACTATTATTATTATCGCTATAACTGTTATTATTATCCTTATTACTATTATTATTATCGCTATAACTGTTATTATTATGCTTATTCTATTGTTATTATCTGTATTACTCTTGTCTTTATCCTTATAACTATTATCATTATCCTTATGACTATTATTATTATCGCTATAACTGTTATTATTATTCTTGTTACTATTATTACTATCCCTATTCCTTTTGTCTTTCTCCTTCTAACTATTATTATTATCCTTATTATTATTATTATTATCGCTATAACTGTTGTTATTATTCTTGTTACTATTATTATTGTCCCTATTCCTCTTGTCTTTCTCCTTATAACTATTATTATTATCGCTATAACTGTTATTATTATTCTTATTACTATTGTTACTATCCATATTACTCTTGTCTTTATCCATATAACTATTATTATTAATCCTTATTACTATTATTATTATCGCTATAACTGTTATTATTAGTGTTATTACTATTATTATTATCCTTATTCTATTGTTACTATCCGTATTACTCTTGTCTTTATCCTTATAACTATTGTTATTATCGCTAATAACTCTTATTATTATTCTTATTACTATTATTATTATCCCTATTGCCCTTGTCTTTATCCTTATAACTATTATTATTATCCTTATTACTATTATTATTATCCTTAATGCTATTATTATTATCGCTATAACTGTTATTATTATTCTTGTTACTATTATTACTGTCCGTATTACTCTTGCCTTTATCCTTAATACTATTATTATTATCGCTATTACTGTTATTATTATTCTTGTTACTATTATTATTATTCTTGTTACTATTATTATTATGCCTATTCCTCTTGTCTTTCTGTTTATAACTGTTATTATTATCCTTAATACTATTATTATTATCGCTATAGCTGTTATTATTATTCTTGTTACTATTATTATTATCCCTGTTCCTCTTGTCTTTCCCCTTATAACTATTATTATTATCGCTATAACTGTTATTATTATCCTTATTATTATTATTATTATCGCTATAACTGTTATTATTATGCTTATTCTATTGTTACTATCCCTATTACTCTTGTCTTTATCCTTATAACTATTATTATTATCCTTATTGCTATTATTATTATCGCTATAACTGTTGTTATTATTCTTGTTACTATTTTTATTATCCCTATTCCTCTTGTCTTTCTCCTTATAACTATTATTATTATCGCTATAACTGTTATTATTATGCTTATTCTATTGTTACTATCCGTATTACTCTTGTCTTTATCCTTGTAACTATTATTATTATCGCTAATAACTGTTATTATTATTCTTATTACAATTATTATTATCCCTATTACCCTTGTCTTTATCCTTATAACTATTATCATTATCCTTATGGCTATTATTATTATCGCTATAACTGTTATTATTATTCTTGTTACTATTATTACTGTCCGTATTACTCTTGCCTTTATCCTTAGTAGTATTATTATTATCGCTATAACTGTTATTATTAATCTTGCTACTATTATTATTATCCCTATTCCTCTTGTCTTTCTCCTTATAACTATTATTATTATCCTTATTATTATTATTATTATCGCTATAACTGTTACTATTATTCTTGTTACTATTATTATTATCCCTATTGCCCTTGTCTTTATCCTTATAACTATTATTATTATCCTTATTACTATTATTATTATCGCTATAACTGTTATTATTATGTTTATTCTATTGTTACTATCCGTACTACTCTTGCCTTTATCCTTATTACTATTATTATTATCCCTATAACTGTTATTATTATGCTTATTCTATTGTTACTATCCCTATTACTCTTGTCTTTATCCTTATAACTATTATTATTATCCTTATTATTATTATTATTATTATTATTATTCTCCTTATTACTATTATTATTATCGCTATAACTGTTTTTATTATTGTTATTACTATTATTATTATCGCTACAACTGTTATTATTATCCTTATTACTATTATTATTATCGCTATAACTGTTACTATTATTCTTATTACTATTACTATTATCCCTATTCCTCTTGTCTTTATCCTAGTAACTATTATTATTATCCTTATTATTATTATTATTATCGCTATAACTGTTATTATTATCCTTATTACTATTATTATTATCGCTATAACTGTTATTATTATGCTTATTCTATTGTTACTATCCCTATTACTCTTGTCTTTATCCTTATAACTATTATTATTATCCTTATTACTATTATTATTATCGCTATAACTGTTGTTATTATTCTTGTTACTATTTTTATTATCCCTATTCCTCTTGTCATTCTCCTTATAACTATTATTATTATCGCTATAACTGTTATTATTATCCTTAATACTATTATTATTGTCGCTATAGCTGTTATTATTGTTCTTATTACTATTATTATTATCGCTATAACTGTTATTATTGTGCTTATTCTATTGTTACTATCTCTATTACTCTTGTCTTTATCCATATAACTATTATTATTAATCCTTTTTATTATTATTATTATCGCTACAACTGTTATTATTATTGTTATTACTATTATTATTATCGCTATAACTGTTATTATTATGCTTATTCTATTGTTACTATCTCTATTACTCTTGTCTTTATCCTTATAACTATTATCATTATCCTTATTATTATTATTATTATCGCTATAACTGTTACTATTATTCTTGTTACTATTGTTATTATCCCTATTCCTCTTGTCTTTCTCCTTATAACTATTATTATTATCCTTATTATTATTAATATTATCGCTATAACTGTTATTATTATTCTTGTTACTATTATTATTATCGCTATAACTGTTATTATTATCCTTATTCTATTGTTACTATCCGTATTACTCTTGTCTTTATCCTTATAACTATTGTTATTATCGCTAATAACTCTTATTATTATTCTTATTACTATTATTATTATCCCTATTGCCCTTGTCTTTATCCTTATAACTATTATTATTATCCTTATTACTATTATTATTATCCTTAATGCTATTATTATTATCGCTATAACTGTTATTATTATTCTTGTTACTATTATTACTGTCCGTATTACTCTTGCCTTTATCCTTAATACTATTATTATTATCGCTATTACTGTTATTATTATTCTTGTTACTATTATTATTATGCCTATTCCTCTTGTCTTTCTCCTTATAACTATTATTATTATCCTTATTATTATTATTATTATTGCTATAACTGTTGTTATTATTCTTGTTACTATTATTATTATCCCTATTCCTCTTGTCTTTCTCCTTATAACTATTATTATTATCGCTATAACTGTTATTATTATCCATAATACTATTATTATTATCGTTATAACTATTATTATTATTCTTGTTACTATTATTATTATCGCTATAACTGTTATTATTATCCTTATTCTATTGTTACTATCCGTATTACTCTTGTCTTTATCCTTATAACTATTGTTATTATCGCTAATAACTGTTATTATTATTCTTATTACTATTATTATTATCCCTATTGCCCTTGTCTTTATCCTTATAACTATTATTATTATCCTTATTACTATTATTATTATCCTTATTATTATTATTATTATCGCTATAACTGTTGTTATTATTCTTGTTACTATTATTATTGTCCCTATTCCTCTTGTCTTTCTCCTTATAACTATTATTATTATCGCTATAACTGTTATTATTATTCTTATTACTATTGTTACTATCCATATTACTCTTGTCTTTATCCATATAACTATTATTATTAATCCTTATTACTATTATTATTATCGCTATAACTGTTATTATTATTGTTATTACTATTATTATTATCCTTATTCTATTGTTACTATCCGTATTACTCTTGTCTTTATCCTTATAACTATTGTTATTATCGCTAATAACTCTTATTATTATTCTTATTACTATTATTATTATCCCTATTGCCCTTGTCTTTATCCTTATAACTATTATTATTATCCTTATTACTATTATTATTATCCTTAATGCTATTATTATTATCGCTATAACTGTTATTATTATTCTTGTTACTATTATTACTGTCCGTATTACTCTTGCCTTTATCCTTAATACTATTATTATTATCGCTATTACTGTTATTATTATTCTTGTTACTATTATTATTATTCTTGTTACTATTATTATTATGCCTATTCCTCTTGTCTTTCTGTTTATAACTGTTATTATTATCCTTAATACTATTATTATTATCGCTATAGCTGTTATTATTATTCTTGTTACTATTATTATTATCCCTATTCCTCTTGTCTTTCCCCTTGTAACTATTATTATTATCGCTATAACTGTTATTATTATCCTTATTACTATTATTATTATCGCTATAACTGTTATTATTATGCTTATTCTATTGTTACTATCCCTATTACTCTTGTCTTTATCCTTATAACTATTATTATTATCCTTATTGCTATTATTATTATCGCTATAACTGTTGTTATTATTCTTGTTACTATTTTTATTATCCCTATTCCTCTTGTCTTTCTCCTTATAACTATTATTATTATCGCTATAACTGTTATTATTATGCTTATTCTATTGTTACTATCCGTATTACTCTTGTCTTTATCCTTGTAACTATTATTATTATCGCTAATAACTGTTATTATTATCCATAATACTATTATTATTATCGTTATAACTATTATTATTATTCTTGTTACTATTATTATTATCGCTATAACTGTTATTATTATCCTTATTCTATTGTTACTATCCGTATTACTCTTGTCTTTATCCTTATAACTATTGTTATTATCGCTAATAACTGTTATTATTATTCTTATTACTATTATTATTATCCCTATTGCCCTTGTCTTTATCCTTATAACTATTATTATTATCCTTATTACTATTATTATTATCCTTAATACTATTATTATTATCGCTATAACTGTTATTATTATCCTTATTACTATTATTATTATCGCTATAACTGTTATTATTATGCTTATTCTATTGTTATTATCTGTATTACTCTTGTCTTTATCCTTATAACTATTATCATTATCCTTATGACTATTATTATTATCGCTATAACTGTTATTATTATTCTTGTTACTATTATTACTATCCCTATTCCTTTTGTCTTTCTCCTTCTAACTATTATTATTATCCTTATTATTATTATTATTATCGCTATAACTGTTGTTATTATTCTTGTTACTATTATTATTGTCCCTATTCCTCTTGTCTTTCTCCTTATAACTATTATTATTATCGCTATAACTGTTATTATTATTCTTATTACTATTGTTACTATCCATATTACTCTTGTCTTTATCCATATAACTATTATTATTAATCCTTATTACTATTATTATTATCGCTATAACTGTTATTATTATTGTTATTACTATTATTATTATCCTTATTCTATTGTTACTATCCGTATTACTCTTGTCTTTATCCTTATAACTATTGTTATTATCGCTAATAACTCTTATTATTATTCTTATTACTATTATTATTATCCCTATTGCCCTTGTCTTTATCCTTATAACTATTATTATTATCCTTATTACTATTATTATTATCCTTAATGCTATTATTATTATCGCTATAACTGTTATTATTATTCTTGTTACTATTATTACTGTCCGTATTACTCTTGCCTTTATCCTTAATACTATTATTATTATCGCTATTACTGTTATTATTATTCTTGTTACTATTATTATTATTCTTGTTACTATTATTATTATGCCTATTCCTCTTGTCTTTCTGTTTATAACTGTTATTATTATCCTTAATACTATTATTATTATCGCTATAGCTGTTATTATTATTCTTGTTACTATTATTATTATCCCTGTTCCTCTTGTCTTTCCCCTTATAACTATTATTATTATCGCTATAACTGTTATTATTATCCTTATTATTATTATTATTATCGCTATAACTGTTATTATTATGCTTATTCTATTGTTACTATCCCTATTACTCTTGTCTTTATCCTTATAACTATTATTATTATCCTTATTGCTATTATTATTATCGCTATAACTGTTGTTATTATTCTTGTTACTATTTTTATTATCCCTATTCCTCTTGTCTTTCTCCTTATAACTATTATTATTATCGCTATAACTGTTATTATTATGCTTATTCTATTGTTACTATCCGTATTACTCTTGTCTTTATCCTTGTAACTATTATTATTATCGCTAATAACTGTTATTATTATTCTTATTACAATTATTATTATCCCTATTACCCTTGTCTTTATCCTTATAACTATTATCATTATCCTTATGGCTATTATTATTATCGCTATAACTGTTATTATTATTCTTGTTACTATTATTACTGTCCGTATTACTCTTGCCTTTATCCTTAGTAGTATTATTATTATCGCTATAACTGTTATTATTAATCTTGCTACTATTATTATTATCCCTATTCCTCTTGTCTTTCTCCTTATAACTATTATTATTATCCTTATTATTATTATTATTATCGCTATAACTGTTACTATTATTCTTGTTACTATTATTATTATCCCTATTGCCCTTGTCTTTATCCTTATAACTATTATTATTATCCTTATTACTATTATTATTATCGCTATAACTGTTATTATTATGTTTATTCTATTGTTACTATCCGTACTACTCTTGCCTTTATCCTTATTACTATTATTATTATCCCTATAACTGTTATTATTATGCTTATTCTATTGTTACTATCCCTATTACTCTTGTCTTTATCCTTATAACTATTATTATTATCCTTATTATTATTATTATTATTATTATTATTCTCCTTATTACTATTATTATTATCGCTATAACTGTTTTTATTATTGTTATTACTATTATTATTATCGCTACAACTGTTATTATTATCCTTATTACTATTATTATTATCGCTATAACTGTTACTATTATTCTTATTACTATTACTATTATCCCTATTCCTCTTGTCTTTATCCTAGTAACTATTATTATTATCCTTATTATTATTATTATTATCGCTATAACTGTTATTATTATCCTTATTACTATTATTATTATCGCTATAACTGTTATTATTATGCTTATTCTATTGTTACTATCCCTATTACTCTTGTCTTTATCCTTATAACTATTATTATTATCCTTATTACTATTATTATTATCGCTATAACTGTTGTTATTATTCTTGTTACTATTTTTATTATCCCTATTCCTCTTGTCATTCTCCTTATAACTATTATTATTATCGCTATAACTGTTATTATTATCCTTAATACTATTATTATTGTCGCTATAGCTGTTATTATTGTTCATATTACTATTATTATTATCGCTATAACTGTTATTATTATGCTTATTCTATTGTTACTATCTCTATTACTCTTGTCTTTATCCATATAACTATTATTATTAATCCTTTTTATTATTATTATTATCGCTACAACTGTTATTATTATTGTTATTACTATTATTATTATCCCTATTGCCCTTGTCTTTATCCTTATAACTATTATTATTATCCTTATTACTATTATTATTATCGCTATAACTGTTATTATTATTCTTGTTACTATTATTACTGTCCGTATTACTCTTGTCTTATCCATTTAACTATTATTATTAATCCTTCTTCTTATTATTATTATCGCTACAACTGTTATTATTATTGTTATTACTATTATTATTATCGCTATAACTGTTATTATTATGCTTATTCTATTGTTACTATCCGTATTACTCTTGTCTTTATCCTTGTAACTATTATTATTATCGCTAATAACTGTTATTATTATTCTTATTACAATTATTATTATCCCTATTACCCTTGTCTTTATCCTTATAACTATTATCATTATCCTTATGGCTATTATTATTATCGCTATAACTGTTATTATTATTCTTGTTACTATTATTACTGTCCGTATTACTCTTGCCTTTATCCTTAGTAGTATTATTATTATCGCTATAACTTTTATTATTATTCTTGCTACTATTATTATTATCCCTATTCCTCTTGTCTTTCTCCTTATAACTATTATTATTATCCTTATTATTATTATTATTATCGCTATAACTGTTACTATTATTCTTGTTACTATTATTATTATCCCTATTGCCCTTGTCTTTATCCTTATAACTATTATTATTATCCTTATTACTATTATTATTATCGCTATAACTGTTATTATTATGTTTATTCTATTGTTACTATCCGTACTACTCTTGCCTTTATCATTATAACTATTATTATTATCGCTATAACTGTTATTATTATCCTTATTACTATTATTATTATCGCTATAACTGTTATTATTATGCTTATTCTATTGTTATTATCTGTATTACTCTTGTCTTTATCCTTATAACTATTATCATTATCCTTATGACTATTATTATTATCGCTATAACTGTTATTATTATTCTTGTTACTATTATTACTATCCCTATTCCTTTTGTCTTTCTCCTTCTAACTATTATTATTATCCTTATTATTATTATTATTATCGCTATAACTGTTGTTATTATTATTGTTACTATTATTATTGTCCCTATTCCTCTTGTCTTTCTCCTTATAACTATTATTATTATCGCTATAACTGTTATTATTATTCTTATTACTATTGTTACTATCCATATTACTCTTGTCTTTATCCATATAACTATTATTATTAATCCTTATTACTATTATTATTATCGCTATAACTGTTATTATTATTGTTATTACTTTTATTATTATCCTTATTCTATTGTTACTATCCGTATTACTCTTGTCTTTATCCTTATAACTATTGTTATTATCGCTAATAACTCTTATTATTATTCTTATTACTATTATTATTATCCCTATTGCCCTTGTCTTTATCCTTATAACTATTATTATTATCCTTATTACTATTATTATTATCCTTAATGCTATTATTATTATCGCTATAACTGTTATTATTATTCTTGTTACTATTATTACTGTCCGTATTACTCTTGCCTTTATCCTTAATACTATTATTATTATCGCTATTACTGTTATTATTATTCTTGTTACTATATTATTATTCTTGTTACTATTATTATTATGCCTATTCCTCTTGTCTTTCTGTTTATAACTGTTATTATTATCCTTAATACTATTATTATTATCGCTATAGCTGTTATTATTATTCTTGTTACTATTATTATTATCCCTGTTCCTCTTGTCTTTCCCCTTATAACTATTATTATTATCGCTATAACTGTTATTATTATCCTTATTATTATTATTATTATCGCTATAACTGTTATTATTATGCTTATTCTATTGTTACTATCCCTATTACTCTTGTCTTTATCCTTATAACTATTATTATTATCCTTATTGCTATTATTATTATCGCTATAACTGTTGTTATTATTCTTGTTACTATTTTTATTATCCCTATTCCTCTTGTCTTTCTCCTTATAACTATTATTATTATCGCTATAACTGTTATTATTATGCTTATTCTATTGTTACTATCCGTATTACTCTTGTCTTTATCCTTGTAACTATTATTATTATCGCTAATAACTGTTATTATTATTCTTATTACAATTATTATTATCCCTATTACCCTTGTCTTTATCCTTATAACTATTATCATTATCCTTATGGCTATTATTATTATCGCTATAACTGTTATTATTATTCTTGTTACTATTATTACTGTCCGTATTACTCTTGCCTTTATCCTTAGTAGTATTATTATTATCGCTATAACTGTTATTATTAATCTTGCTACTATTATTATTATCCCTATTCCTCTTGTCTTTCTCCTTATAACTATTATTATTATCCTTATTATTATTATTATTATCGCTATAACTGTTACTATTATTCTTGTTACTATTATTATTATCCCTATTGCCCTTGTCTTTATCCTTATAACTATTATTATTATCCTTATTACTATTATTATTATCGCTATAACTGTTATTATTATGTTTATTCTATTGTTACTATCCGTACTACTCTTGCCTTTATCCTTATTACTATTATTATTATCCCTATAACTGTTATTATTATGCTTATTCTATTGTTACTATCCCTATTACTCTTGACTTTATCCTTATAACTATTATTATTATCCTTATTATTATTATTATTATTATTATTATTCTCCTTATTACTATTATTATTATCGCTATAACTGTTTTTATTATTGTTATTACTATTATTATTATCGCTACAACTGTTATTATTATCCTTATTACTATTATTATTATCGCTATAACTGTTACTATTATTCTTATTACTATTACTATTATCCCTATTCCTCTTGTCTTTATCCTAGTAACTATTATTATTATCCTTATTATTATTATTATTATCGCTATAACTGTTATTATTATCCTTATTACTATTATTATTATCGCTATAACTGTTATTATTATGCTTATTCTATTGTTACTATCCCTATTACTCTTGTCTTTATCCTTATAACTATTATTATTATCCTTATTACTATTATTATTATCGCTATAACTGTTGTTATTATTCTTGTTACTATTTTTATTATCCCTATTCCTCTTGTCATTCTCCTTATAACTATTATTATTATCGCTATAACTGTTATTATTATCCTTAATACTATTATTATTGTCGCTATAGCTGTTATTATTGTTCTTATTACTATTATTATTATCGCTATAACTGTTATTATTGTGCTTATTCTATTGTTACTATCTCTATTACTCTTGTCTTTATCCATATAACTATTATTATTAATCCTTTTTATTATTATTATTATCGCTACAACTGTTATTATTATTGTTATTACTATTATTATTATCGCTATAACTGTTATTATTATGCTTATTCTATTGTTACTATCTCTATTACTCTTGTCTTTATCCTTATAACTATTATCATTATCCTTATTATTATTATTATTATCGCTATAAACTGTTAC
>CAMAOC010000525.1:0-28606 GCA_945859555.1 Megachile ligniseca | reverse complement strand
ATCGCTATAATTGTTATTATAATCCTTATATTATTATTATTATCGCTATAACTGTGATTATTATCCTTATTACTCTTATTATTATCGCTATAACTGTGGTTGTTATCTTATTATTATTATTATCATTATCGCTATAATTGTTATTACAATCCTTATTATTATTATAATTATCGCTATAACTGTTATTATTATACTTATTGCTATTATTATTATCGTTATAATTGTTATTATAATCCTTATTATTATTATAATTATCGCTGTAAGTGTTATTATTATCCTTATTATTATTTTTATTATCGCTTTAACTGTTATTATTATCCTTATTATTACTATTATTATCGGTATAAGTGTTAATCTAATCCGTATTATTATTATTATTATCGCTATAATTGTTATTATTATCCTTATTATTATTATTATTATTATCGCTATAACTGTATTATTATCTTTATTACTGTTATTATTATCGCTATAACTGTTATTATAATCCTTATTATTATTATTATTATCGCTATAACTGATATTATTATCCTTATTATTATTATTATTATCGCTATAACTGTTATTATTATCCTTATTACTATTATCATTATCGCTATAACTGTTATTATTATCCTTATTACTATTATTATTATCGCTATAACTGTTATTATAATCCTTATTATTATTATTATTATCGCTATGACTGTTATTATTATCCTTATTATTATTATTATTATTATCGCTATGACTGTTATTATTATCCTTATTACTATTATTATTATCGGTATAAGTGTTATTATTATCTTTATCAATACTATTATTTTCGCCATAACTGTTATTATAATCCGTATTATTATTATTATTATCGCTATAACTGTTATTATTATCCTTATTACTACCATTATTATTATCGCTATAATTGTCATTATGATCCTTAGTATTATTATAATTATCGCTTTAACTTTTATTATTATCTTTATTACTGTTATTATTATTATTATCGCTATAATTGTTATTATTATCCTTATTATTATTATTATTATCGGTATAAGTGTTATTATTATCGGTATAAGTGTTATTATTATCCTTATTATTATTGTTATTATTATCGGTATAAGTGTTATTATTATCCTTATTACTATTATTATTATCGCTATAGCTGTTATTATTATCCTTATTACTATTATTATTATTATTATCGCTATAACTGTTATTATTATCCTTATTACTATTATTATTATCGCTATAACTGTTATTATAATCCTTATTATTATTATTATTATTATTATCGCTATACCTGTTATTATTATCCTTATTATTATTATTATTATAATTATCGCTTTAACTGTTATTATTACCCTTATTACTATTATTATTATTATTATCGCTGTAATTGTTAGTATAATCCATATTATTGTTATTATTATCGCTATAACTGTGATTATTATGCTTATTACTGTTATTATTATCGCTATAACTGTTATTATAATCCTTATTATTATTATTATTATCGCTACAACTCATATTATTATCCTTATTATTATTATTATTATTATTATTATTATTATTATTATTATTATTATCGCTATACCTGTTGTTATTATTATCCTTATTATTATTATTATTATCGCTATAACTGTTATAATTATCCTTAACCCTATTATTGTTATCGCTATAACTCTTATTATTATCCTTATTACTATTATTATTATCGCTACAACTGTTATTATTATCCTTATTACTATTATCATTATCGCTATAACTGTTATTACTATCCTTATTACTATTATTATTATCGTTATAACTGTTATTATAATCCTTATTATTATTATTATTATTATCGCTATAACTGTTATTATTATCCTTATAATTATTATTATTATTGTTATCGCTGTAAGTGTTATTATTATCCTTATTACTATTATCATTATCGCTATAACTGTTATTATTATCCTTATTACTATTATTATTATCGCTATAACTGTTATTATAATCCTTATTATTATTATTATTATTATCGCTATAACTGTTATTATTATCCTTATTATTATTATTATTATTATTATTATCGCTATACCTGTTATTATTATCCTTATTATTATTATTATTATAATTATCGCTTTAACTGTTATTATTAGCCTTATTACTAGTATTATTATTATTATCGCTATAATTGTTATTATAATCCTTATTATTATTATTATTATCGCTATAACTGTGATTATTATCCTTATTACTCTTATTATTATCGCTATAACTGTTATTATAATCCTTATAATTATTATTATTATCGCTATAACTGTTATTATTATCCTTATTACTATTATTATTATCGCTATAACTGTTATTATAATCCTTATTATTATTATTATTATTATCGCTATAACTGTTATTATTATCCTTATTATTACTATTATTATTATTATTATCGCTATACCTGTTATTATTATCCTTATTATTATTATTATTATAATTATCGCTTTAACTGTTATTATTACCCTTATTACTATTATTATTATTATTATCGCTATGATTGTTATTATTATCCTTGTTTCTATTATTATTATTATTATCGCTATAATTGTTATTATGATCCTTATTGTTATTATAATTATCGCTATAACTGGTTTTATTATACTTATTGCTATTATTATTATCGCTATAATTGTTATTATAATCCTTATTATTATTATAATTATCGCTGTAAGTGTTATTATTATCCTTATTATTATTATTATTATCGCTTTAACTGTTATTATTATCCGTATTATTACTATTATTATCGGTATAAGTGTTAATATAATCCGTATTATTATTATTATTATCGCTATAAATTGTTATTATTATCCTTATTATTATTATTACTATTATCGGTATAAGTGTTATTATTATCCTTATTACTATTATTATTATCGCTATAACTGTTATTATTATCCTTATTACTATTATTATTATTATCGCTATAATTGTCATTATGATCCTTAGTATTATTATAATTATCGCTATAACTGTTATTATTATCCTTATTGCTATTATTACTATCGCTTTAACAGTTATTACTATCCTTAAGCTATTATATTGTCGCTATAACTGTTATTGTTATCCTTATTATTATTATTATTATTATCGCTTTAACTGTTATTATTATCCTTATTACTATTATTATTATCGCTATAACTGTTATTATAATCCTTATAATTATTATTATTATCGCTATAACTGTTATTATTATCCTTATTACTATTATTATTATCGCTATAACTGTAATTATAATCCTTACTATTATTATTATTATTATCGCTCTAACTGTTATTATTATCCTTATTATTATTATTATTATTATTATTATTATTATCGCTATACCTGTTATTATTATCCTTATTATTACTATTATTATTATTATTATCGCTATACCTGTTATTATTATCCTTATTATTATTATTATTATTATTATTATTATTATTATTATTATTATTATTATTATTATTATTATTATCGCTATAATTGTTATTATCATCGGTATAAGTGTTATTATTATCCTGATTATTATTATTATTATAATTATCGCTTTAACTGTTATTATTACCCTCATTACTATTATTATTATTATTATCGCTATAATTGTTATTATAATCCTTATTATTATTATTATTATCGCTATAACTGTGATTATTATCCTTATTTCTCTTATTATTATCGCTATAACTGTTATTATAATCCTTATAATTATTATTATTATCGCTATAACTGTTATTATTATCCTTATTACTATTATTATTATCGCTATAACTGTTATTATAATCCTTACTATTATTATTATTATTATCGCTATAACTGTTATTATTATCCTTATTATTACTATTATTATTATTATTATCGCTATACCTGTTATTATTATCCTTATTATTATTATTATTATAATTATCGCTTTAACTGTTATTATTACCCTTATTACTACTATTATTATTATTATCGCTATAATTGTTATTATAATCCTTATTATTATTATAATTATCGCTATAACTGTTATTATTATACTTATTGCTATTATTATTATCGCTATAACTGTTATTATTATCCTTATTATTATTATTATTATTATTATTATCGCTATACCTGTTATTATTATCCTTATTATTATTATTATTATAATTATCGCTTTAACTGTTATTATTAGCCTTATTACTATTATTATTATTATTATCGCTATAATTGTTATTATAATCCTTATTATTATTATTATTATCGCTATAACTGTGATTATTATCCTTATTACTCTTATTATTATCGCTATAACTGTGGTTGTTATCTTATTATTATTATTATCATTATCGCTATAATTGTTATTACAATCCTTATTATTATTATAATTATCGCTATAACTGTTATTATTATACTTATTGCTATTATTATTATCGTTATAATTGTTATTATAATCCTTATTATTATTATAATTATCGCTGTAAGTGTTATTATTATCCTTATTATTATTTTTATTATCGCTTTAACTGTTATTATTATCCTTATTATTACTATTATTATCGGTATAAGTGTTAATATAATCCGTATTATTATTATTATTATCGCTATAATTGTTATTATTATCCTTATTATTATTATTATTATTATCGCTATAACTGTTATTATTATCTTTATTACTGTTATTATTATCGCTATAACTGTTATTATAATCCTTATTATTATTATTATTATCGCAATAACTGATATTATTATCCTTATTATTATTATTATTATCGCTATAACTGTTATTATTATCCTTATTACTATTATCATTATCGCTATAACTGTTATTATTATCCTTATTACTATTATTATTATCGCTATAACTGTTATTATAATCCTTATTATTATTATTATTATCGCTATGACTGTTATTATTATCCTTATTATTATTATTATTATTATCGCTATGACTGTTATTATTATCCTTATTACTATTATTATTATCGGTATAAGTGTTATTATTATCTTTATCAATACTATTATTTTCGCCATAACTGTTATTATAATCCGTATTATTATTATTATTATCGCTATAACTGTTATTATTATCCTTATTACTACCATTATTATTATCGCTATAATTGTCATTATGATAGTTAGTATTATTATAATTATCGCTTTACCTTGTATTATTTTCTTTATTACTGTTATTATTATTATCGCTATAATTGTTATTATTATCCTTATTACTATTATTATTATCGCTATAACTGTTATTATTATCCTTATTACTATTATTATTATCGCTATAGCTGTTATTATTATCCTTATTACTATTATTATTATTATTATCGCTATAACTGTTATTATTATCCTTATTATTATTATTATTATTATCACTATAACTGTTATTATTATCCTTATAATTATTATTATTATCGTTATCGCTGTAAGTGTTATTATTATCCTTATTATTATTATTATTATCGCTTTAACTGTTATTATTATCCTTATTATTACTATTATTATCGGTATAAGTGTTAATATAATCCTTATTACTATTATTATTATCGCTATAGCTGTTATTATTATCCTTATTACTATTATTATTATTATTATCGCTATAACTGTTATTATTATCCTTATTACTATTATTATTATCGCTACAACTGTTATTAATATCCTTATTACTATTATTATTATCGCTATAACTGTTATTATAATCCTTATTATTATTATTATTATTATTATTATTATCGCTATACCTGTTATTATTATCCTTATTATTATTATAATTATCGCTATAACTGTTATTATAATCCTTATAATTATTATTATTATCGCTATAACTGTTATTATTATCCTTATTACTACCATTATTATTATCGCTATAATTGTCATTATGATCCTTAGTATTATTATAATTATCGCTTTAACTTTTATTATTATCTTTATTACTGTTATTATTATTATTATCGCTATAATTGTTATTATAATCCTTGTTATTATTATTATTATCGCTATGACTGTTATTATTATCCTTATTACATTATTTCTATCCCTATACCTCTTTTCTTTATCCTTATAACTATTATTATTATCATTATTACTATTATTATTATCGCTATAACTGTTATTATTATCCTTATTACTATTATTAATATCGCTATAACTGTTATTATTATCCTTATTACTATTATTATTATTATCGCTATAATTGTCATTATGATCCTTAGTATTATTATAATTATCGCTATAACTGTTATTATTATCCTTATTGCTATTATTATTATCGCTTTAACAGTTATTACTATCCTTAAGCTATTATTATTGTCGCTATAACTGTTATTGTTATCCTTATTATTATTATTATTATTATTATTATTATTATCGCTGTAATTGTTATTAGTATCCTTATTATTATTATTATTATCCTTATTATTATTATTATCATCGGTATAAGTGTTGTTATTATCCTGATTATTATTATTCTTATTATTATCGATTTAACTGTGTGACGTATCGGTTCAGGGAACGAAAGAAAAGTTCCCTGCGGGGGAGGGCGACCAGGGAAAGTGGCCCTCCGCTTACCGAAGTCTACAATCCACGGACGATTTTTAATCCGGGCGCCAGTGCGTAAGCACTCGTCCAGGGAATACGCCCTTCCGGCAGCTCGTTCGGGAGCGGAACTCAGAGGGGGTCGGTAAAAAGAAAATAAATGACCCGCGAGTATTGGGTAACGATAAACTTTATTCTGGCCGAAATAGGCCGCGACGATCTCAAAAATTCTGAGCCCCTCGCGGTACAACGTACGGTCGTGAGGAGGGTACGCAGTCGCCAATCGCGAGAAGGGTTTCGCGACGCGGGGGCTCACGATACAAAGAAAACGCGGTACGGAATAACCGATATCGGACGCACGCGTAAGGGGAGCACACCCTCTCTGTGGTGTGGACAGAAAGGGGACGCTGGTCCTAAAACCCAAAATACAAAAGAAAGATTTAACGAAAATTACGGGCGCGCGGCGCAACGCGGCACGGAGGCGCGGAAAAATCGGCGCGAACGCGAACGAAGCGCGGCCTCTCGGGTCCCAGTCGCCGGGGCTGGTGGTCCTACCGCGAGGTACCACCCGCACACACGCACACTCACAAAAAAAAAAACGCACGGCGGAGTGCGCCGGGATGCAATCCCAAAAAGAAAAGGGTCCTACCTTTGTAGATGATGGAGGTGGACGCCTTCTCAATATCGGCACGGAACACAACAAAAAAAAACGGAATCACTCAAAACAAAACGCACAAAACCAAGAAAAAACTAAAAAAAGGAAAATACAACGCGCGAAAGGGAAATGAACGGAAACAAAAAACGGAAAATTCGAAACTGGGAAACGGCGGAGATCTCGAAACAAAACTATTTGCTTGCGCGGCTCGCTTGCTAATCCTCGCGAATCGATCACGATCTTCCGCCCGGTCTCCCGGTGCGCGGGGTTCCCCCACCCCGAGGATTTCGGTGTTGGGGATGGGCCACCGCGCATCCTTTGTCGGCCAGGTCCTGGGGCCCCCTTCGGGTGGAGGCTGGGGGTGGCTTGTCCCCAGGCCTGGCATCCTCTGGTGGTGGGCTGCCGGTCGCCCCCGCGGCAGCAGACGGGGTGGCTCGGCGACCGGACAGCCGGCGGCGTCTTTCTTCCGGTGGACCCATCCCGCGCCTCCGTCACTCGGGTGGAGGTTCCCGTTGCAACCGGGGACACGGGCTCCTCTTCCATGGCGCTCCTGCTGGAAGGGGGGGGGGGGGGGGGGGAAGAGTGGGAGGGCCGCGCGAACACAAAACAACAAACAAAAAAAAAACATTCGCAACGCATCCATCCCTCCACACTGCCCCCAGCGGCTGGGGTGTCGCTGGGCGGAGGAGGGAGGCCGGCGGGCCTGGTGGCCATTCGTAACGAGGTCAAAGGGTGCCTCGTTACACACCCCCCCCCAAAAGTTGGCCTGCCTCTCCTCCCCACTTACGCGCCCGCTCCTCGAGGCCGCTTGCCTTGGCAAGCGAGCGGCGAAGATGGCTAGTCCAGAAAAAAAAACTCCTGCCCTATAACAGACTTGATAATAAAGATTAAAAAAAAAGATAAAAAAAAAAAGGAGTGAGTGTAGGGCTAGGGAAAAAAAAGAAGGTGGGTGAAGAGAGAAGCCATAACCAATACTTCAAGAACACACAAAAAAAAATCATACCAGGCATGCTCTCCTACGGTATACGATAATTTGCGCCTCGACGAGCGACGGGCCGCGGTATAAGAACCAACGCAAGAACTAGTCTGGCTGTCTTAATCCGGCCGTGCCAAGCCCTCTTAATTTGGAATAATTGGCTTAGCCTAATTCAATTCCGGGGCTTGACTTTTTCATCGCTGTCGATCTGAACTCGGTATTTGTCGGTAACGACATTTTCTCAGACTCGCTGATCAGCTGTTTCGGGGCGCGAGTTTCTCGACGCCACCTTAACGGCGGAGACTCGGCGTTCCCAATCCGAAACCCCATATGCTGATTGACCTCCAGGGTGGAGTCATCGTGCTCTATGGGCGATCAGCAGAGCTGCCCTCAATTTCTCTCGTCCGCTGAACAGAAAAGTCTGTCCCCTGCGACGGGACGAAGAAAGGGGGGCTGTGAGAAAAGAAAAAGGGAAACGAGACGGAAAGAAAGGAACGATAGTTCAGGCGCACGATAACGGTACGAGAACGGGAAACACAACCAAACACTAAACGAAGACAAGAAAACTAAACAAAATATGCCTTTTTGGCCCAAGTGGCCGGCAAACTAAATAATAATAATAATAAAAAGAAAACAATAAACATGTAAATAATCAAAACAAAAAAAAACTAAACTCAGGAATATATATTTAATAAAATAAACAAAGAAAGAGAGAAAAAAAAAGTTCCCACCACCACAATAGACAAATATATTTTTTTTTTTTGGAATTTTATATATATTTTATATTTTTTTTTTTTTTTTTTTTTTTTTTTTTTCTACTTATAATCTACTATTTACAACATTGACCCACCACCAATAAGAATAATCAAAAGACTGACAATGGACAACACACGGGAATCCGGCAGGGCCCCCGCAGACCCTCTATTGCCGCCGGTGCGGGGCCGCCTGCTGCTCCGCCCGCCATGCCCGCGAACACTGCGGGCATGACTGGAGCGTCATGCCGGGCCACCCACACCGGTAGCAGTAGGCTCCAGTGGGCGGATAGGGGCAATTACTCCTTGTATGCCCCGTCCGCCTACACTGGAAGCAGACCCCGGGGGGGGGGGCCGGGCCTGCGGGCTGGGCTTGGGAGCCCCCAGGCGCCTCCTCCTTGGCCAGGTCACTCATTAAGGCCAAGATTTTCGCTGCGGTGTCAAAATAGCGACCTGGCAGAGTGGCCGCCTGGCCGCTGGCGGGCGCCTCCGCCGCTACCCGCCTACGCTTTTCGGGCCGTTGGCCCGGAGCGTTATGACCCTGGGTCAACGGCCGGGCAGGGGGCGGGGGTGCCGCTCTTTTAGCGGTGGCGCGGCGGTTCCTCCTCCGCGCCTCCCTCTTGACGCGCCCGGAGACGGGCGCTACGGCGACGGTGGTCGTCACCGCGGGGAGCGCGGGCTCCCTCCGCGCCTCCCTCTTTGCGCGCCCGTGGACGGGCGCTACTGCGGCTGCGGGGGTGGATGCCGCGGGGGCGGCGGGCCCTCGCCGCGCCTGGCGGGTCCTCTTCCGCCGCTCCCTCCGTCTCGCCGTCCGGGCTGATCCCGTCCTCGGCGTGGTGGCGACTCCTGTCGCCACCAAGGTCGGCGGCGCCTCCGCTGTCGGGGCCCGGGGCTGAAGACAGGCGTCCGGGGGAAAGGGGTCGAACGCCAAGTCCGGGTGGTGTGGGGCCGGCTGTTTCCGGGCCCCACTTCGACCGCCTCTCCTTCCTCGACGCAGCATCCTGTAGTGGCAGAGAAACATTAGAAGCGGTCGGTAACGGATTGTCATTGGGGACGTCACCGACAAACGGCTTCAAATCGGAGACGTGCACCTTCGGAATCATGCGGGTTCCGCACGTCTCCAACTCACACACAACCGGCGACAGGACCTTTTTAATCCGAAACGGGCCGATATAAGCTGGCGACAGCTTCGCGGCCACGTTTTCCGCGGCGGACGAGAGGACTTTATTTCGGCGCCAAACTAAATCGCCTACCCGGTATCGAACGTTTCTATGACGCGCGTTGTAATACTTCGCTTGTCGCTTGTGTGCACGCTCCAGCTGTTCTCGTACTAAGTCGTGCAACAATAACAAGCGGCGCGATCGCTGTGCCCAAGCCTGCGGATCTCCGCGGGAGAGCAGGGGTTCTCCTTCTACGGCGCGGCGAAGACTGCCGACCGGCCGAGGGGCTCGTCCAAAATTGAGCACCGCCGGAGAATCGCCGGCTGAAGTATGCACAGCGGTATTAACAGCGAATCGGAACTCGTGCAAGTGCACGTTCCATTCACGGTGGTCCTTTTTTATGAAGGATGAAATCATCGTCTTCAGGACGCGATTAACTCGCTCCACCGGATTCGCTTGCGCGTGATACGGGGGAATCGTGTAATGTGTGATTCCCCATTCTTTCAAAGCGGTATCGATATCTTTATTACGGAACTCGGTACCGTTGTCAGTGAGAAGTATCTCGGGGGCTCCCCAACGAAATACTACGAGGTCCTCCAAAGCTGTCAAGATAGTGGACCCCGTAGCTTTCCGGAGCGCCTTACACTCCACCCACTTTGTAAAATTGTCCAAAAAGACTACAACGTACCGAGACTGATCACGCCCGGGCGGAAAAGGGCCCATTACGTCGGCGGATACCACGGCCCAGGGCCGTTCGGGGATTCGCCGACCCATGTGTCCAGCGGGAGCGCGCTGCTCGACCTTGTGCTGTTGACACACGGGACATCGCTGCACAAATCGGCGGATGTCCCGGAACATCCCCGGCCAGTAAAACTCTTGGCTCACCCTTTGGTATGTTTTATCAATTCCTGGGTGGCCAGCGGCCGGAGGATCATGGGCGTTTCGAATGGCCTTTTCCCGAAGATCCTCGGGGAGAACCAACTTCCACGCGTCGTCATCTTCACCGATAATCTCTCGCGTGGGAGACGGACGATGGTAATATAAACGTCCATCTTCAACCCGCCAATCGGGGTACGACGCGGGGTGAGATTCTACTTTCTCTAGGCGGCCGGCGTACCAATTACTCTCAATGTCCTTGAGGGCCGCCAAGAGATCGTGAGCGGTATGTTCTTCGGTGACAACGTCGCTCGGGGGTACTATCGCACGTGAAAGTGCATCCGGGACGTGGTGGAGGGCCCCCTTGCGATGCTCAATAGAAAAGGAATATTGTTGCATGTCAAGGGCCCATCGCGCCAATCGTCCCGTCGGATCTTTTAAATTATGCAGCCATTTGAGGCTGCTGTGATCCGTAATGACGGTGAAGGTGTACCCCTCGAGATACGGACGGAGTTTTTTAATGGCCCACAGGACTGCCAAACACTCTTTCTCGGTCACTGAATATTTTTGCTCGGCAGCGGTCAAGACACGATTCACGTAAACAATGGGGTGCTCCTCCCCGTTTTGTTTTTGCGTGAGGACCGCGCCAATAGCGTAGTGACTCGCGTCAGTCTGAAGAACAAACGGTAACGAAAAATCGGGACGGGCTAGAACGGGGGCGGTGCTCAAGGCTTTTTTCAGATTTTGAAAAGCCGTTTCCTGAGCTTTACCCCAATGCCAGGGCTCGTTTTTCTTTAGCAACTGCACCAAGGGGACTTTGTCACGCGCATGGTTCGGCAAAAATCGGGCGTACCAGCCGACCATGCCGAGGAAACTCCGCAGTTGCTTGACCGTAGTGGGCGCCGGGTAGGACAAAACCGGCGCAACCTTCTCCGGATCGGGTTCGAGGCCTTTCCGGTTGATTAAGTATCCTAAGTACCGGACCTCTTGGCGACAAAACTCGCTCTTCTCCCGATTAATTTCGAGCCCTGCTCCGTTCAAAATTCCAATGACCTTTTCGATCCATTGAAGATGGTCATCAAAAGTCTCATTGACGATGACAATGTCGTCAAGATACGCGAAGGCGTGAGGCTCAAGCTCGGGACCAATCAAGCGATCCATCAGCCTTTGAAAAGTTGCCGGGGCGTTGGTCAGCCCGTACGGCATACGCGTAAATTGGAATAACCCTTTTCCTGGGACTATGAACGCGGTAATCTCTCGACTGGACTCTTCCAGAGGAATTTGGAAGTACGCCTGACTTAAATCGATTGTAGAAATGTACAATGCAGTGCGTAATTTGTCCAGGATCGCGTCCATGTGCGGAAGAGGGTACGCATCTTTTTTGGTGACGGTATTTACATCGCGATAATCTACACAAAATCGGAATTTCCCGTTTGGTTTTGGGATTATCACGGGACAACTCGCCCACGCGCTTTCCGAGCGCTCGATAATCCCATCCGCGAGCATCTTGTCCACTTCCGCGTGCGCGACCTCGTAGATTTTCGGGGAGACTCGGCGCGCGCGGTGCTTAATCGGTTCGTGGCCTTGCACGTCGATCCGATGCTGGACAAGACTCGTCGCGGGAGGTTTTTCCGCAGGAGGGGAAATTATTCGGTCTAAAAGCTGATTTAGGCGCTCGCTTTGTTTCGGAGTAAGCCCCACGTTGGGCGCCAAAATTGTGACGTATCGGTTCAGGGAACGAAAGAAAAGTTCCCTGCGGGGGAGGGCGACCAGGGAAAGTGGCCCTCCGCTTACCGAAGTCTACAATCCACGGACGATTTTTAATCCGGGCGCCAGTGCGTAAGCACTCGTCCAGGGAATACGCCCTTCCGGCAGCTCGTTCGGGAGCGGAACTCAGAGGGGGTCGGTAAAAAGAAAATAAATGACCCGCGAGTATTGGGTAACGATAAACTTTATTCTGGCCGAAATAGGCCGCGACGATCTCAAAAATTCTGAGCCCCTCGCGGTACAACGTACGGTCGGGAGGAGGGTACGCAGTCGCCAATCGCGAGAAGGGTTTCGCGACGCGGGGGCTCACGATACAAAGAAAACGCGGTACGGAATAACCGATATCGGACGCACGCGTAAGGGGAGCACACCCTCTCTGTGGTGTGGACAGAAAGGGGACGCTGGTCCTAAAACCCAAAATACAAAAGAAAGATTTAACGAAAATTACGGGCGCGCGGCGCAACGCGGCACGGAGGCGCGGAAAAATCGGCGCGAACGCGAACGAAGCGCGGCCTCTCGGGTCCCAGTCGCCGGGGCTGGTGGTCCTACCGCGAGGTACCACCCGCACACACGCACACTCACAAAAAAAAAAAACGCACGGCGGAGTGCGCCGGGATGCAATCCCAAAAAGAAAAGGGTCCTACCTTTGTAGATGATGGAGGTGGACGCCTTCTCAATATCGGCACGGAACACAACAAAAAAAAACGGAATCACTCAAAACAAAACGCACAAAACCAAGAAAAAACTAAAAAAAGGAAAATACAACGCGCGAAAGGGAAATGAACGGAAACAAAAAACGGAAAATTCGAAACTGGGAAACGGCGGAGATCTCGAAACAAAACTATTTGCTTGCGCGGCTCGCTTGCTAATCCTCGCGAATCGATCACGATCTTCCGCCCGGTCTCCCGGTGCGCGGGGTTCCCCCACCCCGAGGATTTCGGTGTTGGGGATGGGCCACCGCGCATCCTTTGTCGGCCAGGTCCTGGGGCCCCCTTCGGGTGGAGGCTGGGGGTGGCTTGTCCCCAGGCCTGGCATCCTCTGGTGGTGGGCTGCCGGTCGCCCCCGCGGCAGCAGACGGGGTGGCTCGGCGACCGGACAGCCGGCGGCGTCTTTCTTCCGGTGGACCCATCCCGCGCCTCCGTCACTCGGGTGGAGGTTCCCGTTGCAACCGGGGACACGGGCTCCTCTTCCATGGCGCTCCTGCTGGAAGGGGGGGGGGAAGAGTGGGAGGGCCGCGCGAACACAAAACAACAAACAAAAAAAAAACATTCGCAACGCATCCATCCCTCCACACTGCCCCCAGCGGCTGGGGTGTCGCTGGGCGGAGGAGGGAGGCCGGCGGGCCTGGTGGCCATTCGTAACGAGGTCAAAGGGTGCCTCGTTACAACTGTTATTATTATCCTTATTACTATTATTATTATCGCTATAACTGTTATTATAATCCTTATAATTATTATTATTATCGCTATAACTGTTATTATTATCCTTATTACTACTATTATTATCGCTATAACTGTTATTATAATCCTTATTATTATTATTATTATCGCTATGACTGTTATTATTATCGGTATAAGTGTTATTATTATCTTTATTAATATTATTATTTTCGCCATAACTGTTATTATAATCCGTATTATAATTATTACTATCGCTATAACTGTTATTATTATCCTTATTACTACCATTATTATTATCGCTATAATTGTCATTATGATCCGTAGTATTATTATAATTATCGCTTTAACTTTTATTATTATCTTTATGACTGTTATTATTATTATTATCGCTATAATTGTTATTATTATCCTTCTTATTATTATTATTATTATCGGTATACCTGTTATTATAATCCATATTATTATTATTATTATTATCGCTATAACTGTGATTATTATCCTTATTACTCTTATTATTATCGCTATAACTGTTATTATAATCCTTATTATTATTATTATTATCGCTATAACTCATATTATTATCCTTATTATTATTATTATTATTATTATCGCTATAACTGTTATTATTATCCTTGTTACTATTATAATTATCGCTATAACTGTTATTATAATCCTTATTATTATTATTATTATTATTATTATCGCTATACCTGTTATTATTATCCTTATTATTATTATTATTATAATTATCGCTTTAACTGTTATTATTACCCTTATTACTATTGTTATTATTATTATCGCTATAATTGTTATTATAATCCATATTATTATTATTATTATTATCGCTATAACTGTGATTATTATCCTTATTACTCTTATTATTATCGCTATAACTGTTATTATTATCCTTATTACTATTATTATTATTATCGCTATAACTGTTATTATTATCCTTATTACTATTATTATTATTATCGCTATAATTGTCATTATGATCCTTAGTATTATTGTAATTATCGCTATAACTGTTATTATTATCCTTATTATTATTATTATTATTATGATCGCCATAACTGTTATTATCATCCTTATTATTATTATTATCGTCGGTATAAGTGTTATTATTATCCTTATTATTAATATTATTATAATTATCGCTTTAACTGTTATTATTATCCTTATTATTAATATTATTATAATTATCGCTTTAACTGTTATTATTATCCTTATTATTAATATTATTATAATTATCGCTTTAACTGTTATTATTATCCTTATTACTATTATTATTATCGCTATAACTGTTATTATAATCCTTATAATTATTATTATTATCGCTATAACTGTTATTATTATCCTTATTACTATTATTATTATCGCTATAACTGTTATTATAATCCTTATTATTATTATTATTATTATCGCTATAACTGTTATTATTATCCTTATTGCTATTATTATTATCGCTTTAACAGTTATTACTATCCTAAAGCTATTATTATTGTCGCTATAACTGTTATTGTTATCCTTATTATTATTATTATTATTATTATTATTATTATTATTATCGCTGTAATTGTTATTATTATCCTTATTATTATTATTATTATCCTTATTATTATTATTATTATCCTTATTATTATTATTATCATCGGTATAAGTGTTATTATTATCCTGATTATTATTATTCTTATTATTATCGCTTTAACTGTTATTATTATCCTTATTACTATTATTATTATCGCTATAACTGTTATTATAATCCTTATAATTATTATTATTATCGCTATAACTGTTATTATTATCCTTATTACTATTATTATTATCGCTATAACTGATATTATAATCCTTATTATTATTATTATTATTATCGCTATAACTATTATTATTATCCTTATAATTATTATTATTATTGTTATCGCTGTAAGTGTTATTATTATCCTTATTATTATTATTATTATCGCTATAACTGTTATTATTATCCTTATTACTATTATTATTATTATCGCTATAATTGTCATTATGATCCTTAGTATTATTATAATTATCGCTATAACTGTTATTATTATCCTTATTGCTATTATTACTATCGCTTTAACAGTTATTACTATCCTTAAGCTATTATTATTGTCGCTATAACTGTTATTGTTATCCTTATTATTATTATTATTATTATTGTGGAGCGGTACAGTGTGAGCGTGTGTGTGTGAATGCGTGAGTGATCCGAGCGAGGAATGCATTTGTTTTTATAAGGAAACGTACGTGTGCATGGGAGGGGATACATTTTGGGGATTGCGATCGACAGTCAGTTTATGTTATGCAGCGTCGAGAGAAACATATCAAATAGCGTAGCACACAGTGCGGTGTAGACAAATTTATTAAAAGTACTAAAAGCACAAAATTGGAATTCGCCACGAGCAGATCTTTTCTCAGACCACCACATCCTACATTATTATTATTATTATTATCGCTATAATTGTTATTATTATCCTTATTATTATTATTATCATCGGTATAAGTGTTATTATTATCCTGATTATTATTATTATTATCATTATCGCTATAATTGTTATTACAATCCTTATTATTATTATAATTATCGCTATAACTGTTATTATTATACTTATTGCTATTATTATTATCGTTATAATTGTTATTATAATCCTTATTATTATTATAATTATCGCTGTAAGTGTTATTATTATCCTTATTATTATTATTATTATCGCTTTAACTGTTATTATTATCCTTATTATTACTATTATTATCGGTATAAGTGTTAATATAATCCGTATTATTATTATTATTATCGCTATAATTGTTATTATTATCCTTATTACTATTATTATTATCGCTATAGCAGTTATTATTATCCTTATTACTATTATTATTATTATTATCGCTATAACTGTTATTATTATCCTTATTATTATTATTATTATTATCGCTATAACTGTTATTATTATCTTTATTACTGTTATTATTATCGCTATAACTGTTATTATAATCCTTATTATTATTATTATTATCGCTATAACTGATATTATTATCCTTATTATTATTATTATTATCGCTATAACTGTTATTATTATCCTTATTACTACTATCATTATCGCTATAACTGTTATTATTATCCTTATTACTATTATTATTATCGCTATAACTGTTATTATAATTCTTATTATTATTATTATTATCGCTATGACTGTTATTATTATCCTTATTATTATTATTATTATCGCTATGACTGTTATTATTATCCTTATTACTATTATTATTATCGGTATAAGTGTTATTATTATCTTTATCAATACTATTATTATCGCTATACCTGTTATTATTATCCTTATTATTATTATAATTATCGCTATAACTGTTATTATAATCCTTATAATTATTATTATTATCGCTATAACTGTTATTATTATCCTTATTACTATTATTATTATCGCTATAACTGTTATTATAATCCTTATTATTATTATTATTATTATTATCGCTATACCTGTTATTATTATCCTTATTATTGTTATTATTATCGCTATAACTGTTATTATTATCTTTATTACTGTTATTATTATCGCTATAACTGTTATTATAATCCTTATTATTATTATTATTATCGCTATAACTGTTATTATTATCCTTATTACTATTATTATTATCGCTATAACTGTTATTATAATCC
This sequence comes from Megachile ligniseca, assembly GCA_945859555.1. Taxonomy (NCBI): domain Eukaryota; kingdom Metazoa; phylum Arthropoda; class Insecta; order Hymenoptera; family Megachilidae; genus Megachile; species Megachile ligniseca. The sequence continues at coordinate 10,828 of CAMAOC010000525.1, read as the reverse complement.
TTATTATTATTATTATTATTATTATCGCTATACCTGTTATTATTATCCTTATTATTATTATTATTATAATTATCGCTTTAACTGTTATTATTACCCTTATTACTATTATTATTATTATTATCGCTATAATTGTTATTATAATCCATATTATTGTTATTATTATCGCTATAACTGTGATTATTATGCTTATTACTGTTATTATTATCGCTATAACTGTTATTATAATCCTTAATATTATTATTATTATCGCTACAACTCATATTATTATCCTTATTATTATTATTATTATTATTATTATTATTATTATTATTATCGCTATACCTGTTGTTATTATTATCCTTATTATTATTATTATTATCGCTATAACTGTTATTATTATCCTTAACCCTATTATTGTTATCGCTATAACTCTTATTATTATCCTTATTACTATTATTATTATCGCTACAACTGTTATTATTATCCTTATTACTATTATCATTATCGCTATAACTGTTATTACTATCCTTATTACTATTATTATTATCGCTATAACTGTTATTATAATCCTTATTATCATTATAATTATTATCGCTATAACTGTTATTATTATCCTTATTACTATTATTATTATCGCTATAATTGTCATTATGATCCTTAGTATTATTATAATTATCGCTATAACTGTTATTATTATCCTTATTGCTATTATTACTATCGCTTTAACAGTTATTACTATCCTTAAGCTATTATTATTGTCGCTATAACTGTTATTGTTAACCTTATTATTATTATTATTATTATTGTGGAGCGGTACAGTGTGAGCGTGTGTGTGTGAATGCGTGAGTGATCCGAGCGAGGAATGCATTTGTTTTTATAAGGAAACGTACGTGTGCATGGGAGGGGATACATTTTGGGGATTGCGATCGACAGTCAGTTTATGTTATGCAGCGTCGAGAGAAACATATCGAATAGCGTAGCACACAGTGCGGTGTAGACAAATTTATTAAAAGTACTAAAAGCACAAAATTGGAATTCGCCACGAGCAGATCTTTTCTCAGACCACCACATCCTACATTATTATTATTATTATTATCGCTATAATTGTTATTATTATCCTTATTATTATTATTATCATCGGTATAAGTGTTATTATTATCCTGATTATTATTATTCTTATTATTATCGCTTTAACTGTTATTATTATCCTTATTACTATTATTATTATCGCTATAACTGTGGTTGTTATCTTATTATTATTATTATCATTATCGCTATAATTGTTATTACAATCCTTATTATTATTATAATTATCGCTATAACTGTTATTATTATACTTATTGCTATTATTATTATCGTTATAATTGTTATTATAATCCTTATTATTATTATAATTATCGCTGTAAGTGTTATTATTATCCTTATTATTATTATTATTATCGCTTTAACTGTTATTATTATCCTTATTATTACTATTATTATCGGTATAAGTGTTAATATAATCCGTATTATTATTATTATTATCGCTATAATTGTTATTATTATCCTTATTACTATAATTATTATCGCTATAGCAGTTATTATTATCCTTATTACTATTATTATTATTATTATCGCTATAACTGTTATTATTATCCTTATTACTACTATCATTATCGCTATAACTGTTATTATTATCCTTATTACTATTATTATTATCGCTATAACTGTTATTATAATCCTTATTATTATTATTATTATCGCTATGACTGTTATTATTATCCTTATTATTATTATTATTATCGCTATGACTGTTATTATTATCCTTATTACTATTATTATTATCGGTATAAGTGTTATTATTATCTTTATCAATACTATTATTTTCGCCATAACTGTTATTATAATCCGTATTATTATTATTATTATCGCCATAACTGTTATTATTATCCTTATTACTACCATTATTATTATCGCTATAATTGTCATTATGATAGTTAGTATTATTATAATTATCGCTTTACCTTTTATTATTTTCTTTATTACTGTTATTATTATTATCGCTATAATTGTTATTATTATCCTTATTACTATTATTATTATCGCTATAACTGTTATTATTATCCTTATTACTATTATTATTATCGTTATCGCTGTAAGTGTTATTATTATCCTTATTATTATTATTATTATCGCTTTAACTGTTATTATTATCCTTATTATTACTATTATTATCGGTATAAGTGTTAATATAATCCTTATTACTATTATTATTATCGCTATAGCTGTTATTATTATCCTTATTACTATTATTATTATTATTATCGCTATAACTGTTATTATTATCCTTATTACTATTATTATTATCGCTACAACTGTTATTAATATCCTTATTACTGTTATTATTATCGCTATAACTGTTATTATAATCCTTATTATTATTATTATTATTATTATTATTATCGCTATACCTGTTATTATTATCCTTATTATTATTATAATTATCGCTATAACTGTTATTATAATCCTTATAATTATTATTATTATCGCTATAACTGTTATTATTATCCTTATTACTATTATTATTATCGCTATAACTGTAATTATAATCCTTATTATTATTATTATTATTATCGCTATAATTGTTATTATTATCCTTATTATTACTATTATTATTATTATTATCGCTATACCTGTTATTATTATCCTTATTATTATTATTATTATAATTATCGCTTTAACTGTTATTATTACCCTTATTACTACTATTATTATTATTATCGCTATAATTGTTATTATAATCCTTATTATTATTATTATTATCGCTATAACTGTTATTATTATCCTTATTACTACTATTATTATTATCGCTATAATTGTTACTATAATCCTTGTTATTATTATTATTATCGCTATGACTGTTATTATTATCCTTATTACATTATTTCTATCCCTATACCTCTTTTCTTTATCCTTATAACTATTATTATTATCATTATTACTATTATTATTATCGCTATAACTGTTATTATTATCCTTGTTACTATTATAATTATCGCTATAACTGTTATTATAATCCTTATTATTATTATTATCGCTATACCTGTTATTATTATCCTTATTATTATTATTATTATAATTATCGCTTTAACTGTTATTATTACCCTTATTACTATTGTTATTATTATTATCGCTATAATTGTTATTATAATCCATATTATTATTATTATTATTATCGCTATAACTGTGATTATTATCCTTATTACTCTTATTATTATCGCTATAACTGTTATTATTATCCTTATTACTATTATTATTATTATCGCTATAATTGTCATTATGATCCTTAGTATTATTGTAATTATCGCTATAACTGTTATTATTATCCTTATTATTATTATTATTATTATGATCGCCATAACTGTTATTATCATCCTTATTATTATTATTATCGTCGGTATAAGTGTTATTATCATCCTTATTATTAACATTATTATAATTATCGCTTTAACTGTTATTATTATCCTTATTATTAATATTATTATAATTATCGCTTTAACTGTTATTATTATCCTTATTACTATTATTATTATCGCTATAACTGTTATTATAATCCTTATAATTATTATTATTATCGCTATAACTGTTATTATTATCCTTATTACTATTATTATTATCGCTATAACTGTTATTATAATCCTTATTATTATTATTATTATTATCGCTATAACTGTTATTATTATCCTTATTATTATTATTATTATTATTATTATAGCTATACCTGTTATTATTATCCTTACTATTATTATTATTATAATTATCGCTTTAACTGTTATTATTACCCTTATTACTATTATTATTATTATTATCGCTATAATTGTTATTATAATCCTTATTATTATTATTATTATCGCTATAACTGTGATTATTATCCTTATCACTCTTATTATTATCGCTATAACTGTTATTATAATCCTTATTATTATTATTATTATCGCTATAACTGTTATTATTATCCTTATTACTATTATTATTATCGCTATAACTGTTATTATAATCCTTATTATTATTATTATTATCGCTATAACTCATATTATTATCCTTATTATTATTATTATTATCGCTACAACTGATATTATTATCCTTATTACTATTATCATTATCGCTATAACTGTTATTACTATCCTTATTACTATTATTATTATCGCTATAACTGTTATTATAATCCTTATTATTATTATTATTATTATTATCGCTATAATTGTTATTATAATCCATATTATTATTATTATTATCGCTATAACTGTGATTATTATCCTTATTACTCTTATTATTATCGCTGTAACTGTTATTATAATCCTTATTATTATTATTATTATCGCTATAACTCATATTATTATCCTTATTATTATTATTATTATTATTATTATCGCTATAACTGTTATTTTTATCATTTACCCTATTATTGTTATCGCTATAACTCTTATTATTATCCTTATTACTATTATTATTATCGCTACAACTGATATTATTATCCTTGTTACTATTATCATTATCGCTATAACTGTTATTACTATCCTTATTACTATTATTATTATCGCTATAACTGTTATTATAATCCTTATTATTATTATTATTATTATCGCTATAACTGTTATTATTATCCTTATAATTATTATTATTATTGTTATCGCTGTAAGTGTTATTATTATCCTTATTATTATTATTATTATCGCTTTAACTGTTATTATTATCCTTATTATTACTATTATTATCGGTATAAGTGTTAATATAATCCGTATTATTATTATTGTTATCGCTATAATTGTTATTATGATCCTTATTATTATTATTATTATTATCGGTATAAGTGTTATTATTATCCTTATTACTATTATTATTATCGCCATAACTGCTATTATAATCCGTATTATTATTATTATTATCGCTATAACTGTTATTATTATCCTTATTATCATTATTATTATTATCGCTATAACTGTTATTATTATCCTTGTTTCTATTATTATAGTCGCTATAACTGTTATTGTTATCCTTATTATTATTATTATTATTATCGCTATAATTGTTACGATTATACTTATTATTATTATTATCGCTATAATTGTTATTATAATCCTTATTATTATTATTATTATCGCTATAACTGTTATTATTATCCTTATTACTACTATTATTATTATCGCTATAATTGTTATTATAATCCTTGTTATTATTATTATTATCGCTATGACTGTTATTATAATCCTTATTACTATTATTAATATCGCTATAACTGTTATTATTATCCTTATTACTATTATTATTATTATCGCTATAATTGTCAGTATGATCCTTAGTATTATTATAATTATCGCTATAACTGTTATTATTATCCTTATTGCTATTATTATTATCGCTTTAACAGTTATTACTATCCTTAAGCTATTATTATTGTCGCTATAACTGTTATTGTTATCCTTATTATTATTATTATTATTATTATTATTATTATCGCTGTAATTGTTATTAGTATCCTTATTATTATTATTATTATCCTTATTATTATTATTATCATCGGTATAAGTGTTATTATTATCCTGATTATTATTATTCTTATTATTATCGATTTAACTGTTATTATTATCCTTATTACTATTATTATTATCGCTATAACTGTTATTATAATCCTTATAATTATTATTTTTATCGCTATAACTGTTATTATTATCCTTATTACTACTATTATTATCGCTATAACTGTTATTATAATCCTTATTATTATTATTATTATCGCTATGACTGTTATTATTATCCTTATTACTATTATTATTATCGGTATAAGTGTTATTATTATCTTTATTAATATTATTATTTTCGCCATAACTGTTATTATAATCCATATTATAATTATTACTATCGCTATAACTGTTATTATTATCCTTATTACTACCATTATTATTATCGCTATAATTGTCATTATGATCCGTAGTATTATTATAATTATCGCTTTAACTTTTATTATTATCTTTATTACTGTTATTATTATTATTATCGCTATAATTGTTATTATTATCCTTCTTATTATTATTATTATTATCGGTATACCTGTTATTATAATCCATATTATTATTATTATTATTATCGCTATAACTGTGATTATTATCCTTATTACTCTTATTATTATCGCTATAACTGTTATTATAATCCTTATTATTATTATTATTATCGCTATAACTCATATTATTATCCTTATTATTATTATTATTATTATTATCGCTATAACTGTTATTATTATCCTTGTTACTATTATAATTATCGCTATAACTGTTATTATAATCCTTATTATTATTATTATTATTATTATTATCGCTATACCTGTTATTATTATCCTTATTATTATTATTATTATAATTATCGCTTTAACTGTTATTATTACCCTTATTACTATTGTTATTATTATTATCGCTATAATTGTTATTATAATCCATATTATTATTATTATTATTATCGCTATAACTGTGATTATTATCCTTATTACTCTTATTATTATCGCTATAACTGTTATTATTATCCTTATTACTATTATTATTATTATCGCTATAATTGTCATTATGATCCTTAGTATTATTGTAATTATCGCTATAACTGTTATTATTATCCTTATTATTATTATTATTATTATGATCGCCATAACTGTTATTATCATCCTTATTAATATTATTATCGTCGGTATAAGTGTTATTATTATCCTTATTATTAATATTATTATAATTATCGCTTTAACTGTTATTATTATCCTTATTATTAATATTATTATAATTATCGCTTTAACTGTTATTATTATCCTTATTACTATTATTATTATCGCTATAACTGTTATTATAATCCTTATAATTATTATTATTATCGCTATAACTGTTATTATTATCCTTATTACTATTATTATTATCGCTATAACTGTTATTATAATCCTTATTATTATTATTATTATTATCGCTATAACTGTTATTATTATCCTTATTATTATTATTATTATTATTATTATAGCTATACCTGTTATTATTATCCTTACTAGTATTATTATTATAATTAACGCTTTAACTGTTATTATTACCCTTATTACTATTATTATTATTATTATCGCTATAATTGTTATTATAATCCTTATTATTATTATTATTATCGCTATAACTGTGATTATTATCCTTATCACTCTTATTATTATCGCTATAACTGTTATTATAATCCTTATTATTATTATTATTATCGCTATAACTGTTATTATTATCCTTATTACTATTATTATTATCGCTATAACTGTTATTATAATCCTTATTATTATTATTATTATTATCGCTATAACTGTTATTATTATCCTTATTATTATTATTATTATTATTATTATAGCTATACCTGTTATTATTATCCTTACTATTATTATTATTATAATTATCGCTTTAACTGTTATTATTACCCTTATTACTATTATTATTATTATTATCGCTATAATTGTTATTATAATCCTTGTTATTATTATTATTATCGCTATGACTGTTATTATAATCCTTATTACTATTATTAATATCGCTATAACTGTTATTATTATCCTTATTACTATTATTATTATTATCGCTATAATTGTCAGTATGATCCTTAGTATTATTATAATTATCGCTATAACTGTTATTATTATCCTTATTGCTATTATTATTATCGCTTTAACAGTTATTACTATCCTTAAGCTATTATTATTGTCGCTATAACTGTTATTGTTATCCTTATTATTATTATTATTATTATTATTATTATTATCGCTGTAATTGTTATTAGTATCCTTATTATTATTATTATTATCCTTATTATTATTATTATCATCGGTATAAGTGTTATTATTATCCTGATTATTATTATTCTTATTATTATCGATTTAACTGTTATTATTATCCTTATTACTATTATTATTATCGCTATAACTGTTATTATAATCCTTATAATTATTATTATTATCGCTATAACTGTTATTATTATCCTTATTACTACTATTATTATCGCTATAACTGTTATTATAATCCTTATTATTATTATTATTATCGCTATGACTGTTATTATTATCCTTATTACTATTATTATTATCGGTATAAGTGTTATTATTATCTTTATTAATATTATTATTTTCGCCATAACTGTTATTATAATCCATATTATAATTAATACTATCGCTATAACTGTTATTATTATCCTTATTATTACTATTATTATTATTATTATCGCTATACCTGTTATTATTATCCTTATTATTATTATTATTATAATTATCGCTTTAACTGTCATTATTACCCTTATTACTACTATTATTATTATCGCTATAATTGTTATTATAATCCTTGTTATTATTATTATTATCGCTATGACTGTTATTATTATCCTTATTACATTATTTCTATCCCTATACCTCTTTTCTTTATCCTTATAACTATTATTATTATCATTATTACTATTATTATTATCGCTATAACTGTTATTATTATCCTTATTACTATTATTAATATCGCTATAACTGTTATTATTATCCTTATTACTATTATTATTATTATCGCTATAATTGTCATTATGATCCTTAGTATTATTATAATTATCGCTATAACTGTTATTATTATCCTTATTGCTATTATTATTATCGCTTTAACAGTTATTACTATCCTTAAGCTATTATTATTGTCGCTATAACTGTTATTGTTATCCTTCTTATTATTATTATTATTATCGGTATACCTGTTATTATAATCCATATTATTATTATTATTATTATCGCTATAACTGTGATTATTATCCTTATTACTCTTATTATTATCGCTATAACTGTTATTATAATCCTTATTATTATTATTATTATCGCTATAACTCATATTATTATCCTTATTATTATTATTATTATTATTATCGCTATAACTGTTATTATTATCCTTGTTACTATTATAATTATCGCTATAACTGTTATTATAATCCTTATTATTATTATTATTATTATTATTATCGCTATACCTGTTATTATTATCCTTATTATTATTATTATTATAATTATCGCTTTAACTGTTATTATTACCCTTATTACTATTGTTATTATTATTATCGCTATAATTGTTATTATAATCCATATTATTATTATTATTATTATCGCTATAACTGTGATTATTATCCTTATTACTCTTATTATTATCGCTATAATTGTCATTATGATCCTTAGTATTATTGTAATTATCGCTATAACTGTTATTATTATCCTTATTATTATTATTATTATTATGATCGCCATAACTGTTATTATCATCCTTATTATTATTATTATCGTCGGTATAAGTGTTATTATTATCCTTATTATTAATATTATTATAATTATCGCTTTAACTGTTATTATTATCCTTATTATTAATATTATTATAATTATCGCTTTAACTGTTATTATTATCCTTATTACTATTATTATTATCGCTATAACTGTTATTATAATCCTTATAATTATTATTATTATCGCTATAACTGTTATTATTATCCTTATTACTATTATTATTATCGCTATAACTGTTATTATAATCCTTATTATTATTATTATTATTATCGATATAACTGTTATTATTATCCTTATTATTATTATTATTATTATTATTATAGCTATACCTGTTATTATTATCCTTACTATTATTATTATTATAATTATCGCTTTAACTGTTATTATTACCCTTATTACTATTATTATTATTATTATCGCTATAATTGTTATTATAATCCTTATTATTATTATTATTATCGCTATAACTGTGATTATTATCCTTATCACTCTTATTATTATCGCTATAACTGTTATTATAATCCTTATTATTATTATTATTATCGCTATAACTGTTATTATTATCCTTATTACTATTATTATTATCGCTATAACTGTTATTATAATCCTTATTATTATTATTATTATTATCGCTATAACTGTTATTATTATCCTTATTATTATTATTATTATTATTATTATAGCTATACCTGTTATTATTATCCTTACTATTATTATTATTATAATTATCGCTTTAACTGTTATTATTACCCTTATTACTATTATTATTATTATTATCGCTATAATTGTTATTATAATCCTTATTATTATTATTATTATAGCTATAAGTGTTATTATTATCCTTATTACTATTATTATTATCGCTATAACTGTTATTATTATCCTTATTACTATTATTATTATCGCTATAGCTGTTGTTATTATCCTTATTACTATTATTCTTATTATTATCGCTATAACTGTTATTATTATCCTTATTACTATTATTATTATCGCTATAACTGTTATTATAATCCTTATTATTATTATTATTATTATTATCGCTATACCTGTTATTATTATCCTTATTATTATTATTATTATAATTATCGCTTTAACTGTTATTATAACCCTTATTACTATTATTATTATTATTATCGCTATAATTGTTATTATAATCCATATTATTATTATTATTATCGCTATAACTGTGATTATAATCCTTATTACTCTTATTATTATCGCTATAACTGTTATTATAATCCTTATTATTATTATTATTATCGCTATAACTCATATTATTATCCTTATTATTATTATTATTATTATTATTATTATCGCTATAACTGTTATTTTTATCATTAACCCTATTATTGTTATCGCTATAACTCTTATTATTATCCTTATTACTATTATTATTATCGCTACAACTGATATTATTATCCTTATTACTATTATCATTATCGCTATAACTGTTATTACTATCCTTATTACTATTATTATTATCGCTATAACTGTTATTATAATCCTTATTATTATTAT
>CAMAOC010000524.1:0-29000 GCA_945859555.1 Megachile ligniseca | reverse complement strand
CCATTTTTTCAATTTTTTTAATTTTTCAATTTTTCCAATTTTTTTCAAATTTTTCAGTTTTATCGATACTTTCAACATTGTTGATATTATCAACATTGTCAATACTATCAATATTAGCCATTTTTTCAGTTTTCTTAATTTTTTCCATTTTTTCAATTTTTCAATTTTTCCAATTTTTTAGAATTTTTTAGTTTTTTCGATATTATCAACATTGACAATACTATCAATATCAGCAATTTTCTTAATTTTCTTAATTTTTTCCATTTTTTCAATTTTTTCATTTTTTCAATTTTTCCATTTTTTCGAATTTTGTAGTTTTTTCGATATTATCAACATTGTCAATATTATCAATATGAGCAATTTTCTTAATTTTTTACATTTTTACAATTTTTTCAATTTTTCAATTTTAACAATTATTCAATTTTTCCAATTTTTTGAATTTTTTAGTTCTTTCGATATTATTAACATTGACAATACTATCAATATAAGCAATTTTTTTAATTTTTTCAATTTTTTTCAATTTTTTCAATTTTTCCACTTTTTTCGAATTTTTTAGTTTTTTCGATATGATCAACATTGACAATACTATCAATATGAGCAATTTTCTTAATTGTTTCCATTTTTTCAATTTTTTCAATTTTTCAATTTTTCCAATTTTTTCAAATTTTTCAGTTATATCGATACTTTCAACATTGTTGATATTATCAACATTACTATCAACATTGTCAATGCTATCAATATTAGCCATTTTTTCAGTTTTCTTAATTTTTTCAATTTTTTCCATTTTTTCAATTTTTCCATTTTTTTCGAATTTTGTAGTTTTTTCGATATTATCAACATTGTCAATATTATCAATATTAGCCATTTTTTCAGTTTTTTAACTTTTCTAATTTTTTCAATTTTTTCAAATTTTTCAGATTTATCGATACTATCAACATTGTAAATACTATCAATATGAGCAATTTTTTCCATTTTTTCAATTTTTCCAATTTTTTCGAATTTTTTAGTTTTTTCGATATTATCAACATTGACAATACTATCAATATCAGCAATTTTCTTAATTTTCTTAATTTTTTCCATTTTTTTCAATTTTTTCATTTTTTCAATTTTTTCATTTTTTCAATTTTTTCATTTTTTCAATTTTTCCATTTTTTTCGAATTTTGTAGTTTTTTCGATATTATCAACATTGTCAATATCATCAATATGAGCAATTTTCTTAATTTTTTACATTTTTACAATTTTTTCAATTTTTCAATTTTAACAATTATTCAATTTTTCCAATTTTTTGAATTTTTTAGTTTTTTCGATATTATTAACATTGACAATACTATCAATATGAGCAATTTTTTTAATTTTTTCAATTTTTTCAATTTTTTCAATTTTTTCAATTTTTCCACTTTTTTCGAATTTTTTAGTTTTTTCGATATGATCAACATTGACAATACTATCAATATGAGCAATTTTCTTAATTGTTTCCATTTTTTCAATTTTTTCAATTTTTCAATTTTTCCAATTTTTTCAAAATTTTCAGTTTTATCGATACTTTCAACATTGTTGATATTATCAACATAGTCAATACTATCAATATTAGCCATTTTTTAAGTTTTCTTAATTTTTTAAATTTTTTCCATTTTTTCAATTTTTCAGATTTATCGATACTATCAACATTGTAAATACTATCAATATGAGCAATTTTTTCAGTTTTCTTAATTTTTTCCATTTTTTCAATTTTTTTAATTTTTAATTTTTTCAATTTTTTCGAATTTTATAGTTTTTTTTCGATATGATCAACATTGACAATACTATCAATATGAGCAATTTTCTTAATTTTTTCCATTTTTTCAATTTTTTCAATTTTTCAATTTTTCAATTTTTCAATTTTTCCAATTTTTGCACATTTTTCAGTTTTATCGATACTTTCAACATTGTTGATATGATCAACATTGTCAATATTATCAATATTAGCCATTTTTTCAGTTTTTTAACTTTTCTAATTTGTTCAATTTTTTTCAAATTTTTCAGATTTATCGATACTATCAACATTGTCAATGCTATCAATATTAGCCATTTTTTCAGTGTTCTTAATTTTTTCAATTTTATCAATTTTTCAATTTTTCCATTTTTTTCGAATTTTGTAGTTTTTTCGATATTATCAACATTGTCAATATTATCAATATTAGCCATTTTTTCAGTTTTTAAACTTTTCTAATTTTTTCAATTTTTCCAATTTTTTCGAATTTTTTAGTTTTTTCGATATTATCAACATTGACAATACTATCAATATCAGCAATTTTCTTAATTTTCTTAATTTTTTCCATTTTTTCAATTTTTTCATTTTTTCAATTTTTTCATTTTTTCAATTTTTTCATTTTTTCAATTTTTCCATTTTTTTCGAATTTTGTAGTTTTTTCGATATTATCAACATTGTCAATATCATCAATATGAGCAATTTTCTTAATTTTTTACATTTTTACAATTTTTTCAATTTTTCAATTTTAACAATTATTCAATTTTTCCAATTTTTTGAATTTTTTAGTTTTTTCGATATTATTAACATTGACAATACTATCAATATGAGCAATTTTTTTAATTTTTTCAATTTTTTCAATTTTTTCAATTTTTCCACTTTTTTCGAATTTTTTAGTTTTTTCGATATGATCAACATTGACAATACTATCAATATGAGCAATTTTCTTAATTGTTTCCATTTTTTCAATTTTTTCAATTTTTCAATTTTTCCAATTTTTTCAAAATTTTCAGTTTTATCGATACTTTCAACATTGTTGATATTATCAACATAGTCAATACTATCAATATTAGCCATTTTTTAAGTTTTCTTAATTTTTTAAATTTTTTCCATTTTTTCAATTTTTCAGATTTATCGATACTATCAACATTGTAAATACTATCAATATGAGTAATTTTTTCAGTTTTCTTAATTTTTTCCATTTTTTCAATTTTTTTAATTTTTTAATTTTTTCAATTTTTTCGAATTTTATAGTTTTTTTTCGATATGATCAACATTGACAATACTATCAATATGAGCAATTTTCTTAATTTTTTCCATTTTTTCAATTTTTTCAATTTTTCAATTTTTCAATTTTTCAATTTTTCCAATTTTTGCACATTTTTCAGTTTTATCGATACTTTCAACATTGTTGATATGATCAACATTGTCAATATTATCAATATTAGCCATTTTTTCAGTTTTTTAACTTTTCTAATTTGTTCAATTTTTTTCAAATTTTTCAGATTTATCGATACTATCAACATTGTCAATGCTATCAATATTAGCCATTTTTTCAGTGTTCTTAATTTTTTCAATTTTATCAATTTTTCAATTTTTCCACTTTTTTCGAATTGTATAGTTTTTTCGATATTATCAACATTGACAATACTATCAATATTAGCCATTTTTTCAGTTTTCTTAATTTTTTCCATTTTTTCAATTTTTTCAATTTTTCAATTTTTCCAATTTTTTCAAATTTTTCAGTTTTATCGATACTTTCAACATTGTTGATATTATCAACATTGTCAATGCTATCAATATTAACTATTTTACAGTTTTCTTAATTTTTTCCATTTTTTCAATTTATTCAATTTTTTCAATTTTTCAATTTTTCCATTTTTTTCGATTTTGTAGTTTTTTCGATATTATCAACATTGACAATATTATCAATATTAGCCATTTTTTCAGTTTTCTTAATTTTTTAAATTTTTTCCATTTTTTCAATTTTTCAATTTTACCATTTTTTTCGAATTTTGTAGTTTTTTTCGATATTATCAACATTGTCAATATTATCAATATTAGCCATTTTTTCAGTTTTTTAACTTTTCTAATTTTTTCAATTTTTTCAATTTCTTCAAATTTTTCAGATTTAGCGATACTATCAACATTGTAAATACTATCAATATGAGCAATTTTCTTAATTTTTTCCATTTTTTCAATTTTTTCACATTTTTCAGTTTTATCGATACTTTCAACATTGTTGATATGATCAACATTGACAATACTATCAATATTAGCCATTTTTTCAGTTTTCTTAATTTTTTCCATTTTTTCCATTTTTCCACTTTTTTCGAATTTTGTAGTTTTTTTCGATATTATCAACATTGACAATACTATCAATATGAGCAATTTTCTTAATTTTTTCCATTTTTCCAATTTTTTTAATTTTTCAATTTTTCCAATTTTTTTCAAATTTTTCAGTTTTATCGATACTTTCAACATTGTTGATATTATCAACATTGTCAATACTATCAATATTAGCCATTTTTTCAGTTTTCTTAATTTTTTTCCATTTTTTCAATTTTTCAATTTTTCCAATTTTTTAGAATTTTTTAGTTTTTTCGATATTATCAACATTGACAATACTATCAATATCAGCAATTTTCTTAATTTTCTAATTTTTCCATTTTTTCAATTTTTTCATTTTTTCAATTTTTCCATTTTTTCGAATTTTCTAGTTTTTTCGATATTATCAACATTGTCAATATTATCAATGTGAGCAATTTTCTTAATTTTTTACATTTTTACAATTTTTTCAATTTTTCAATTTTAACAATTATTCAATTTTTCCAATTTTTTGAATTTTTTTTAGTTTTTTCGATATTATTAACATTGTCAATACTATCAATATTAGCCATTTTTTCAGTTTTTTAACTTCTAAATTTTCAATTTTTTCAAATTTTTCAGATTTATCGATACTATCAACATTGTAAATACTATCAATATGAGCAATTTTTTCAATTTTTTCAATTTTTCCAATTTTTTCGAATTTTTTAGTTTTTCGATATGATCAACATTGACAATACTATCAATATGAGCAATTTTCTTAATTTTTTCAATTTTTTCAATTTTTTAATTTTTCCAATTTTTTCTAATTTTTCAGTTTTATCGATACTTTCAACATTGTTGATATTATCAACATAGTCAATACTATCAATATTAGCCATTTTTTTCAGTTTTCTTAATTTTATCAATTTTTTCCATTTTTTCAATTTTTCATTTTTCCAATTTTTTCCAATTTTTTAGTTTTTTCGATATGATTAGCATTGACAATACTATCAATATGAGAAATTTTCTTAATTTTTTTCCATTCTTTCAATTTTTTTAATTTTTTAATTTTTTCAATTTTTTCGAATTTTATAGTTTTTTCGATATGATCAACATTGACAATACTATCAATATGAGCAATTTTCTTAATTTTTTCCATTTTTTCAATTTTTTCAATTTTTCAATTTTTCAATTTTTCCAATTTTTGCAAATTTTTCAGTTTTATCGATACTTTCAACATTGTTGATATGATCAACATTGACAATACTATCAATATTAGCCATTTTTTCAGTTTTCTTAATTTTTTACATTTTTTCCATTTCTTCAATTTTTCAATTTTTCCATTTTTTTCGAATTTTGTAGTTTTTTCGATATTATCAACATTGTCAATATTATCAATATTAGCCATTTTTTCAGTTTTTTAACTTTTCTAATTTTTAAAATTTTTTTAATTTTTTCAAATTTTTCAGATTTATCGATACTATCAACATTGTAAATACTATCAATATGAGCAATTTTCTTAATTTTTTCCATTTTTTCAATTTTTTCAATTTTTCAATTTTTCAATTTTCCAATTTTTTCAAATTTTTCAGTTTTTTATCGATACTTTCAACATTGTTGATATTATCAACATAGTCAATACTATCAATATTAGCCATTTTTTCAATTTTTTTTCAATTTTTCAATTTTTCAATTTTTCAATTTTTTCAATTTTTCCAATTTTTGCAAATTTTCAGTTTTATCGATACTTTCAACATTGTTGATATGATCAACATTGACAATACTATCAATATTAGCCATTTTTTCAGTTTCTTAATTTTTTACATTTTTTACATTTTTTCAATTTTTCAATTTTTCCATTTTTTTCGAATTTTGTAGTTTTTTTTTCGATATTATCAACATTGTCAATACTATCAATATTAGCCATTTTTTCAGTTTTTTAACTTTTCTAAATTTTCAATTTTTTCAAATTTTTCAGATTTATCGATACTATCAACATTGTAAATACTATCAATATGAGCAATTTTTTCAGTTTTCTTAATTTTTTCAATTTTTTCCATTTTTTCAATTTTTCAATTTTTCCAATTTTTTCAAATTTTTCAGTTATATCGATACTTTCAACATTGTTGATATTATCAACATTACTATCAACATTGTCAATGCTATCAATATTAGCCATTTTTTCAGTTTTCTTAATTTTTTCAATTTTTTCCATTTTTTCAATTTTTCCATTTTTTTCGAATTTTGTAGTTTTTTTCGATATTATCAACATTGTAAATACTATCAATATCAGCAATTTTTTCAGTTTTCTTAATTTTTTATATTTTTTCCATTTTTTCCATTTTTTCAATTTTTTAAATTTTATCGAATTTCTTAGTTTTTTCGATATGATCACCATTGACAATACTATCAATATGAGCAATTTTCTTAATTTTTTCCATTTTTTCAATTTTTTCAATTTTTCAATTTTTCCAATTTTATCAAATTTTTCAGTTTTATCGATACTTTCAACATTGTTGATATGATCAACATTGACAATACTATCAATATTAGCCATTTTTTCAGTTTTTTAACTTTTCTAATTTTTTCCATTTTTTCAAATTTTTCAGATTTATCGATACTATCAACATTGTAAATACTATCAATATGAGCAATTTTTTCCATTTTTTCCATTTTTTCCATTTTTTCAATTTTTTCAATTTTTCAATTTTTCCAATTTTTGCAAATTTTTTCAGTTTTATCGATACTTTCAACATTGTTGATATGATCAACATTGACAATACTATCAATATTAGCCATTTTTTCAGTTTTCTTAATTTTTTACATTTTTTCCATTTCTTCAATTTTTCAATTTTTCCATTTTTTTCGAATTTTGTAGTTTTTTCGATATTATCAACATTGTCAATATTATCAATATTAGCCATTTTTTCAGTTTTTTAACTTTTCTAATTTTTTAAATTTTTTAAATTTTTTCAAATTTTTCAGATTTATCGATACTATCAACATTGTAAATACTATCAATATGAGCAATTTTCTTAATTTTTTCCATTTTTTCAATTTTTTCAATTTTTCAATTTTTCCAATTTTTTCAAATTTTTCAGTTTTATCGATACTTTCAACATTGTTGATATTATCAACATTGTCAATGCTATCAATATTAACCATTTTTTCAGTGTTCTTAATTTTTTCAATTTTATCAATTTTTCAATTTTTCCATTTTTTTCGAATTTTGTAGTATTTTCGATATTATCAACATTGTCAATATTATCAATATTAGCCATTTTTTCATTTTTTTAACTTTTCTAATTTTTTCAATTTTTCCAATTTTTTCGAATTTCATAGTTTTTTTCGATATTATCAACATTGACAATACTATCAATATCAGCAATTTTCTTATTTTTTCCATTTTTTCCATTTTTTCCATTTTTTCAATTTTTTAATTTTTCCAATTTTTTCAAATTTTTCAGTTTTATCGACACTTTCAACATTGTTGATATTATCAACATAGTCAATACTATCAATATTAGCCATTTTTTCAGTTTTCTTAATTTTATCAAATTTTTCCATTTTTTTCAATTTTTCAATTTTTCCAATTTTTTCGAATTTTTTAGTTTTTTCGATATGATTAGCATTGACAATACTATCAATATCAGAAATTTTCTTATATTTTCCATTTTTTCAATTTTTTTAATTTTTTATTTTTTTCAATTTTTTCGAATTTTATAGTTTTTTCGATATGATCAACATTGACAATACTATCAATATGAGCAATTTTCTTAATTTTTTCCATTTTTTCAATTTTTTCAATTTTTCAATTTTTCATTTTTCCAATTTTTGCAAATTTTTCAGTTTTATCGATACTTTCAACATTGTTGATATGATCAACATTGACAATACTATCAATATTAGCCATTTTTTCAGTTTTCTTAATTTTTTACATTTTTTCATTTTTTCAATTTTTTCAATTTTTCCATTTTTTTTCGAATTTTGTAGTTTTTTTTTCGATATTATCAACATTGTCAATACTTCAATATTAGCCATTTTTTCAGTTTTTTAACTTCTAAATTTTCAATTTTTTCAAATGTTTCAAATTTATCGATACTATCAACATTGTAAATACTATCAATATGAGCAATTTTGTCAGTTTTCTTAATTTTTTCAATTTTTTCCATTTTTTCAATTTTTCAATTTTTCCAATTTTTGTAGTTTTTTCGATATTATCAACATTGTCAATATTATCAATATTAGCCATTTTTTCAGTTTTTTTAACTTTTCTAATTTTTTCAATTTTTTCAAATTTTCAGATTTATCGATATGATCAACATTGACAATACTATCAATATGAGCAATTTTCTTAATTTTTTCAATTTTTCAATTCTTCCAATTTTTTCGAATTTTTTTAGTTTTTTCGATATGATTAACATTGACAATACTATCAATATGAGCAATTTTCTTAATTTTTCCATTTTTTCAATTTTTTTAATTTTTCAATTTTTCCAATTTTTTTCAAATTTTTCAGTTTTATCGATACTTTCAACATTGTTGATATTATCAACATTGTCAATACTATCAATATTAGCCATTTTTTCAGTTTTCTTAATTTTTCCATTTTTTCAATTTTTCAATTTTTCCAATTTTTTAGAATTTTTTAGTTTTTTCGATATTATCAACATTGACAATACTATCAATATCAGCAATTTTCTTAATTTTCTTAATTTTTTCCATTTTTTCAATTTTTTCATTTTTTTCAATTTTTCCATTTTTTTCGAATTTGTAGTTTTTTCGATATTATCAACATTGTCAATATTATCAATATGAGCAATTTTCTTAATTTTTTACATTTTTACAATTTTTTCAATTTTTCAATTTTAACAATTATTCAATTTTTCCAATTTTTTGAATTTTTTAGTTCTTTCGATATTATTAACATTGACAATACTATCAATATAAGCAATTTTTTTAATTTTTTCAATTTTTTCAATTTTTTCAATTTTTCCACTTTTTTCGAATTTTTTAGTTTTTTCGATATGATCAACATTGACAATACTATCAATATGAGCAATTTTCTTAATTGTTTCCATTTTTTCAATTTTTTCAATTTTTCAATTTTCCAATTTTTTCAAATTTTTCAGTTATATCGATACTTTCAACATTGTTGATATTATCAACATTACTATCAACATTGTCAATGCTATCAATATTAGCCATTTTTTTCAGTTTTCTTAATTTTTTCCATTTTTTCCATTTTTTCAATTTTTCCATTTTTTTCGAATTTTGTAGTTTTTTCGATATTATCAACATTGTCAATATTTCAATATTAGCCATTTTTTCAGTTTTTTAACTTTTCTAATTTTTTCAATTTTTTCAAATTTTTCAGATTTATCGATACTATCAACATTGTAAATACTATCAATATGAGCAATTTTTTCCATTTTTTCAATTTTTCCAATTTTTTCGAATTTATTAGTTTTTTCGATATTATCAACATTGACAATACTATCAATATCAGCAATTTTCTTAATTTTCTTAATTTTTTCCATTTTTTCAATTTCTTCATTTTTTCAATTTTTTCATTTTTTCAATTTTTTCATTTTTTCAATTTTTCCATTTTTTTCGAATTTTGTAGTTTTTTCGATATTATCAACATTGTCAATATCATCAATATGAGCAATTTTCTTAATTTTTTACATTTTTACAATTTTTTCAATTTTTCAATTTTAACAATTATTCAATTTTTCCAATTTTTTGAATTTTTTAGTTTTTTCGATATTATTAACATTGACAATACTATCAATATGAGCAATTTTTTTAATTTTTTCAATTTTTTCAATTTTTTCAATTTTTCCACTTTTTTCGATTTTTTAGTTTTTTCGATATGATCAACATTGACAATACTATCAATATGAGCAATTTTCTTAATTGTTTCCATTTTTTCAATTTTTCAACTTTTCAATTTTTCCAATTTTTTCAAAATTTTCAGTTTTATCGATACTTTCAACATTGTTGATATTATCAACATAGTCAATACTATCAATATTAGCCATTTTTTCAGTTTTTTAACTTTTCTAATTTGTTCAATTTTTTTCAAATTTTTCAGATTTATCGATACTATCAACATTGTCAATGCTATCAATATTAGCCATTTTTTCAGTGTTCTTAATTTTTTTCAATTTTATCAATTTTTCAATTTTTCCATTTTTTTCGAATTTTGTAGTTTTTTCGATATTATCAACATTGTCAATATTATCAATATTAGCCATTTTTTCAGTTTTTAAACTTTTCTAATTTTTTCAATTTTTCCAATTTTTTCGAATTTTATAGTTTTTTCGATATTATCAACATTGACAATACTATCAATATTAGCCATTTTTTCAGTTTTCTTAATTTTTTCCATTTTTTCAATTTTTTCAATTTTTCAATTTTTCAATTTTTTCAAATTTTTCAGTTTTATCGATACTTTCAACATTGTTGATATTATCAACATTGTCAATGCTATCAATATTAACTATTTTACAGTTTTCTTAATTGTTTTCCATTTTTTCAATTTATTCAATTTTTTCAATTTTTCAATTTTTCCATTTTTTTCGATTTTGTAGTTTTTTCGATATTATCAACATTGACAATATTATCAATATTAGCCATTTTTTCAGTTTTCTTAATTTTTTAAATTTTTTCCATTTTTTCAATTTTTCAATTTTACCATTTTTTTCGAATTTTGTAGTTTTTTTCGATATTATCAACATTGTCAATATTATCAATATTAGCCATTTTTTCAGTTTTTTTAACTTTTCTAATTTTTTCAATTTTTTCAATTTCTTCAAATTTTCAGATTTATCGATACTATCAACATTGTAAATACTATCAATATGAGCAATTTTCTTAATTTTTTCCATTTTTTCAATTTTTTCACATTTTTCAGTTTTATCGATACTTTCAACATTGTTGATATGATCAACATTGACAATACTATCAATATTAGCCATTTTTTCAGTTTTTCCAATGTTTTCAATTTTTTCAATTTTTCCACTTTTTTCGAATTTTTTAGTTTTTTCGATATGATCAACATTGACAATACTATCAATATGAGCAATTTCTTAATTGTTTCCATTTTTTCAATTTTTTTCAATTTTTCAATTTTTCCAATTTTTTCAAAATTTTCAGTTTTATCGATACTTTCAACATTGTTGATATTATCAACATTGTCAATGCTCTAAATATTAGCCATTTTTTCAGTTTTCTTAATTTTTTCAATTTTTTCAATTTTTCAATTTTTCCATTTTTTTCGAATTTTGTAGTTTTTTCGATATTATCAACATTGACAATACTATCAATATCAGCAATTTTCTTAATTTTTTCCATTTTTTCCTTTTTTTCAATTTTTTCAATTTTTTAATTTTTCCAATTTTTTCAAAATTTTTCAGTTTTATCGATACTTTCAACATTGTTGATATTATCAACATAGTCAATACTATCAATATTAGCCATTTTTTCAGTTTTCTTAATTTTTTAAATTTTTTCCATTTTTTCAATTTTTCAGATTTATCGATACTATCAACATTGTAAATACTATCAATATGAGCAATTTTTTCAGTTTTCTTAATTTTTTCCATTTTTTCCATTTTTCAATTTTTTCAATTTTATCGAATTTCTTAGTTTTTTCGATATGATCACCATTGACAATACTATCAATATGAGCATTTTTCTTAATTTTTTCCATTTTTTCAATTTTTTCAATTTTTCAATTTTTCCAATTTTATCAAATTTTTCAGTTTTATCGATACTTTCAACATTGTTGATATGATCAACATTGACAATACTATCAATATTAGCTATTTTTTCAGTTTTTTAACTTTTCTAATTTTTTCCAGTTTTTCAAATTTTTCAGATTTATCGATACTATCAACATTGTAAATACTATCAATATGAGCAATTTTTTTCAGTTTTCTTAATTTTATCAATTTTTTCCATTTTTTCAATTTTTCAATTTTTCCAATTTTTTCGAATTTTTTAGTTTTTTCGATATGATTAGCATTGACAATACTAACAATATGAGTTTTCTTAATTTTTTCCATTTTTTCAATTTTTTTAATTTTTAATTTTTTCAATTTTTTCGAATTTTATCGTTTTTTTTCGATATGATCAACATTGACAATACTATCAATATGAGCAATTTTCTTAATTTTTTCCATTTTTTCAATTTTTTCAATTTTTCAATTTTTCAATTTTTCCAATTTTTTCAAATTTTTCAGTTTTATCGATACTTTCAACATTGTTGATATTATCAACATTGTCAATGCTATCAATATTAGCCATTTTTTTCAGTGTTCTTAATTTTTCAATTTTATCAATTTTTCAATTTTTCCATTTTTTTCGAATTTTGTAGTTTTTTCGATATTATCAACATTGTCAATATTATCAATATTAGCCATTTTTTCAGTTTTTTAACTTTTCTAATTTGTTCAATTTTTTTCAAATTTTTCAGATTTATCGATACTATCAACATTGTAAATACTATCAATATGAGTAATTTTTTCAGTATTCTTAATTTTTTCAATTTTTTCCATTTTTACAATTTTTCCATTTTTTTCGAATTTTGTAGTTTTTTCGATATTATCAACATTGTCAATATTATCAATATTAGCCATTTTTTCAGTTTTCTTAATTTTTTCCGTTTTTTCCATTTTTTCAATTTTTCAATTTTTACATTTTTTTCGAATTTTGTAGTTTTTTCGATATTATCAACATTGTCAATATTATCAATATTAGCCATTTTTTCAGTTCTTTAACTTTTCTAGTTTTTTCAATTTTTTCAAAATTTTACAGATTTATCGATACTATCAACATTGTAAATACTATCAATATGAACAATTTTTTCTATATTTTCAATTTTTTCAATTTTTTCGAATTTTATAGTTTTTTCGATATGATCAACATTGACAATACTATCAATATGAGCAATTTTCTTAATTTTTTCCATTTTTTCAATTTTTTCAGTTTTATCGATACTTTCAACATTGTTGATATGATCAACATTGACAATACTATTAATATTAGCCATTCTTTCAGTTTTTTAACTTTTCTAATTTTTTCAATTTTTTCAAATTTTTCAGATTTATCGTTACTATCAACATTGTAAATACTATCAATATGAGCAATTTTTTTCAGTTTTCTTAATTTTTTCAATTTTTTCAATTTTTTCGAATTTTATAGTTTTTTCGATATGATCAACATTGACAATACTATCAATATGAGCAATAATTCTTAATTTTTTCCATTTTTTCAATTTTTTCAATTTTTCAATTTTTCCAATTTTTTCAAATTTTTCAGTTTTATCGATACTTTCAACATTGTTGATATTATCAACATTGTCAATGCTATCAATATTAACTATTTTACAGTTTTCTTAATTTTTTCCATTTTTTCAATTTATTCAATTTTTTCAATTTTTCAATTTTTCCATTTTTTTCGATTTTGTAGTTTTTTCGATATTATCAACATTGACAATATTATCAATATTAGCCATTTTTTCAGTTTTCTTAATTTTTTAAATTTTTTCCATTTTTTCAATTTTTCAATTTTACCATTTTTTTCGAATTTTGTAGTTTTTTCGATATTATCAACATTGTCAATATTATCAATATTAGCCATTTTTTCAGTTTTTTAACTTTTCTAATTTTTTCAATTTTTTCAATTTCTTCAAATTTTTCAGATTTATCGATACTATCAACATTGTAAATACTATCAATATGAGCAATTTTCTTAATTGTTTCCATTTTTTCAATTTTTTCACATTTTTCAGTTTTATCGATACTTTCAACATTGTTGATATGATCAACATTGACAATACTATCAATATTAGCCATTTTTTCAGTTTTCTTAATTTTTTCCATTTTTTCCATTTTTCCACTTTTTTCGAATTTTGTAGTTTTTTTCGATATTATCAACATTGACAATACTATCAATATGAGCAATTTTCTTAATTTTTTCCATTTTTCCAATTTTTTTAATTTTTCAATTTTTCCAATTTTTTTCAAATTTTTCAGTTTTATCGATACTTTCAACATTGTTGATATTATCAACATTGTCAATACTATCAATATTAGCCATTTTTTCAGTTTTCTTAATTTTTTCCATTTTTTCAATTTTTCAATTTTTCCAATTTTTTAGAATTTTTTAGTTTTTTCGATATTATCAACATTGACAATACTATCAATATCAGCAATTTTCTTAATTTTCTTAATTTTTTCCATTTTTTCAATTTTTTCATTTTTTCAATTTTTCCATTTTTTTCGAATTTTCTAGTTTTTTCGATATTATCAACATTGTCAATATTATCAATATGAGCAATTTTCTTAATTTTTTACATTTTTACAATTTTTTCAATTTTTCAATTGTAACAATTATTCAATTTTTCCAATTTTTTGAATTTTTTAGTTTTTTCGATATTATTAACATTGACAATACTATCAATATGAGCAATTTTTTTAATTTTTTCAATTTTTTCAATTTTTTCAATTTTTCCACTTTTTTCGAATTTTTTAGTTTTTTCGATATGATCAACATTGACAATACTATCAATATGAGCAATTTTCTTAATTGTTTCCATTTTTTCAATTTTTTCAATTTTTCAATTTTTTCAAATTTTTCAGATTTATCGATACTATCAACATTGTAAATACTATCAATATGAGCAATTTTCTTAATTTTTCCCATTTTTTCAATTTTTTCAATTTTTCAATTTTTCAATGTTTCCAATTTTTGCAAATTTTTCAGTTTTATCGATACTTTCAACATTGTTGATATGATCAACATTGACAATATTATCAATATTAGCCATTTTTTCAGTTTTCTTAATTTTTTAAATTTTTTCCATTTTTTCAATTTTTCAATTTTACCATTTTTTTCGAATTTTGTAATTTTTTCGATATTATCAACATTGTCAATATTATCAATATTAGCCATTTCTTCAGTTTTTTAACTTTTCTAATTTTTTCAATTTTTTCAATTTCTTCAAATTTTTCAGATTTATCGATACTATCAACATTGTAAATACTATCAATATGAGCAATTTTCTTAATTTTTTCCATTTTTTCAATTTTTTCACATTTTTCAGTTTTATCGATACTTTCAACATTGTTGATATGATCAACATTGACAATACTATCAATATTAGCCATTTTTTCAGTTTTCTTAATTTTTTCCATTTTTTCCATTTTTCCACTTTTTTCGAATTTTGTAGTTTTTTTTCGATATTATCAACATTGACAATACTATCAATATGAGCAATTTTCTTAATTTTTTCCATTTTTCCAATTTTTTTAATTTTTCAATTTTTCCAATTTTTTTCAAATTTTTCAGTTTTATCGATACTTTCAACATTGTTGATATTATCAACATTGTCAATACTATCAATATTAGCCATTTTTTCAGTTTTCTTAATTTTTTCCATTTTTTCAATTTTTCAATTTTTCCAATTTTTTAGAATTTTTTAGTTTTTTCGATATTATCAACATTGACAATACTATCAATATCAGCAATTTTCTTAATTTTCTTAATTTTTTCCATTTTTTCAATTTTTTCATTTTTTCAATTTTTCCATTTTTTTCGAATTTTCTAGTTTTTTCGATATTATCAACATTGTCAATATTATCAATATGAGCAATTTTCTTAATTTTTTACATTTTTACAATTTTTTCAATTTTTCAATTTTAACAATTATTCAATTTTTCCAATTTTTTGAATTTTTTAGTTTTTTCGATATTACTAACATTGACAATACTATCAATATGAGCAATTTTTTTAATTTTTTCAATTTTTTCAATTTTTTCAATTTTTCCACTTTTTTCGAATTTTTTAGTTTTTTCGATATGATCAACATTGACAATACTATCAATATGAGCAATTTTCTTAATTTTTTCCATTTTTTCAATTTTTTCACATTTTTCAGTTTTATCGATACTTTCAACATTGTTGATATGATCAACATTGACAATACTATCAATATTAGCCATTTTTTCAGTTTTCTTAATTTTTTCCATTTTTTCCATTTTTCCACTTTTTTCGAATTTTGTAGTTTTTTTCGATATTATCAACATTGACAATACTATCAATATGAGCAATTTTCTTAATTTTTTCCATTTTTCCAATTTTTTTAATTTTTCAATTTTTCCAATTTTTTTCAAATTTTTCAGTTTTATCGATACTTTCAACATTGTTGATATTATCAACATTGTCAATACTATCAATATTAGCCATTTTTTCAGTTTTCTTAATTTTTTCCATTTTTTCAATTTTTCAATTTTTCCAATTTTTTAGAATTTTTTAGTTTTTTCGATATTATCAACATTGACAATACTATCAATATCAGCAATTTTCTTAATTTTCTTAATTTTTTCCATTTTTTCAATTTTTTCATTTTTTCAATTTTTCCATTTTTTTCGAATTTTCTAGTTTTTTCGATATTATCAACATTGTCAATATTATCAATATGAGCAATTTTCTTAATTTTTTACATTTTTACAATTTTTTCAATTTTTCAATTTTAACAATTATTCAATTTTTCCAATTTTTTGAATTTTTTAGTTTTTTCGATATTATTAACATTGACAATACTATCAATATGAGCAATTTTTTTAATTTTTTCAATTTTTTCAATTTTTTCAATTTTTCCACTTTTTTCGAATTTTTTAGTTTTTTCGATATGATCAACATTGACAATACTATCAATATGAGCAATTTTCTTAATTGTTTCCATTTTTTCAATTTTTTCAATTTTTCAATTTTTTCAAATTTTTCAGATTTATCGATACTATCAACATTGTAAATACTATCAATATGAGCAATTTTCTTAATTTTTCCCATTTTTTCAATTTTTTCAATTTTTCAATTTTTCAATGTTTCCAATTTTTGCAAATTTTTCAGTTTTATCGATACTTTCAACATTGTTGATATGATCAACATTGACAATATTATCAATATTAGCCATTTTTTCAGTTTTCTTAATTTTTTAAATTTTTTCCATTTTTTCAATTTTTCAATTTTACCATTTTTTTCGAATTTTGTAGTTTTTTCGATATTATCAACATTGTCAATATTATCAATATTAGCCATTTTTTCAGTTTTTTAACTTTTCTAATTTTTTCAATTTTTTCAATTTCTTCAAATTTTTCAGATTTATCGATACTATCAACATTGTAAATACTATCAATATGAGCAATTTTCTTAATTTTTTCCATTTTTTCAATTTTTTCACATTTTTCAGTTTTATCGATACTTTCAACATTGTTGATATGATCAACATTGACAATACTATCAATATTAGCCATTTTTTCAGTTTTCTTAATTTTTTCCATTTTTTCCATTTTTCCACTTTTTTCGAATTTTGTAGTTTTTTTTCGATATTATCAACATTGACAATACTATCAATATGAGCAATTTTCTTAATTTTTTCCATTTTTCCAATTTTTTTAATTTTTCAATTTTTCCAATTTTTTTCAAATTTTTCAGTTTTATCGATACTTTCAACATTGTTGATATTATCAACATTGTCAATACTATCAATATTAGCCATTTTTTCAGTTTTCTTAATTTTTTCCATTTTTTCAATTTTTCAATTTTTCCAATTTTTTAGAATTTTTTAGTTTTTTCGATATTATCAACATTGACAATACTATCAATATCAGCAATTTTCTTAATTTTCTTAATTTTTTCCATTTTTTCAATTTTTTCATTTTTTCAATTTTTCCATTTTTTTCGAATTTTCTAGTTTTTTCGATATTATCAACATTGTCAATATTATCAATATGAGCAATTTTCTTAATTTTTTACATTTTTACAATTTTTTCAATTTTTCAATTTTAACAATTATTCAATTTTTCCAATTTTTTGAATTTTTTAGTTTTTTCGATATTACTAACATTGACAATACTATCAATATGAGCAATTTTTTTAATTTTTTCAATTTTTTCAATTTTTTCAATTTTTCCACTTTTTTCGAATTTTTTAGTTTTTTCGATATGATCAACATTGACAATACTATCAATATGAGCAATTTTCTTAATTGTTTCCATTTTTTCAATTTTTTCAATTTTTCAATTTTTCCAATTTTTTCAAAATTTTCAGTTTTATCGATACTTTCAACATTGTTGATATTATCAACATTGTCAATGCTCTAAATATTAGCCATTTTTTCAGTTTTCTTAATTTTTTCAATTTTTTCAATTTTTCAATTTTTCCATTTTTTTCGAATTTTATAGTTTTTTCGATATTATCAACATTGACAATACTATCAATATCAGCAATTTTCTTAATTTTTTCCATTTTTTCCTTTTTTTCAATTTTTTCAATTTTTTAATTTTTCCAATTTTTTCAAAATTTTTCAGTTTTATCGATACTTTCAACATTGTTGATATTATCAACATAGTCAATACTATCAATATTAGCCATTTTTTCAGTTTTCTTAATTTTTTAAATTTTTTCCATTTTTTCAATTTTTCAGATTTATCGATACTATCAACATTGTAAATACTATCAATATGAGCAATTTTTTCAGTTTTCTTAATTTTTTCCATTTTTTCCATTTTTTCCATTTTTTCAATTTTTTCAATTTTATCGAATTTCTTAGTTTTTTCGATATGATCACCATTGACAATACTATCAATATGAGCAATTTTCTTAATTTTTTCCATTTTTTCAATTTTTTCAATTTTTCAATTTTTCCAATTTTATCAAATTTTTCAGTTTTATCGATACTTTCAACATTGTTGATATGATCAACATTGACAATACTATCAATATTAGCTATTTTTTCAGTTTTTTAAATTTTCTAATTTTTTCCATTTTTTCAAATTTTTCAGATTTATCGATACTATCAACATTGTAAATACTATCAATATGAGCAATTTTTTCAGTTTTCTTAATTTTATCAATTTTTTCCATTTTTTCAATTTTTCAATTTTTCCAATTTTTTCGAATTTTTTAGTTTTTTCGATATGATTAGCATTGACAATACTAACAATATGAGTTTTCTTAATTTTTTCCATTTTTTCAATTTTTTTAATTTTTTAATTTTTTCAATTTTTTCGAATTTTATCGTTTTTTTTCGATATGATCAACATTGACAATACTATCAATATGAGCAATTTTCTTAATTTTTTCCATTTTTTCAATTTTTTCAATTTTTCAATTTTTCAATTTTTCCAATTTTTGCAAATTTTTCAGTTTTATCGATACTTTCAACATTGTTGATATGATCAACATTGACAATACTATCAATATTAGCCATTTTTTCAGTTTTCTTAATTTTTCCCGTTTTTTCCATTTTTTCAATTTTTCAATTTTTACATTTTTTTCGAATTTTGTAGTTTTTTCGATATTATCAACATTGTCAATATTATCAATATTAGCCATTTTTTCAGTTTTTTAACTTTTCTAATTTTTTAAATTTTTTAAATTTTTTCAAATTTTCAGATTTATCGATACTATCAACATTGTAAATACTATCAATATGAGCAATTTTCTTAATTTTTTCCATTTTTTCAATTTTTTCAATTTTTCAATTTTTCAATTTTTCCAATTTTTTCAAATTTTTCAGTTTTATCGATACTTTCAACATTGTTGATATTATCAACATTGTCAATGCTATCAATATTAGCCATTTTTTCAGTGTTCTTAATTTTTCAATTTTATCAATTTTTCAATTTTTCCATTTTTTTCGAATTTTGTAGTTTTTTTCGATATTATCAACATTGTCAATATTATCAATATTAGCCATTTTTTCAGTTTTTTAACTTTTCTAATTTGTTCAATTTTTTTCAAATTTTTCAGATTTATCGATACTATCAACATTGTAAATACTATCAATATGAGCAATTTTTTCAGTATTCTTAATTTTTTCAATTTTTTCCATTTTTACAATTTTTCCATTTTTTTTTCGAATTTTGTAGTTTTTTCGATATTATCAACATTGTCAATATTATCAATATTAGCCATTTTTTCAGTTTTCTTAATTTTTTCCGTTTTTTCCATTTTTTCAATTTTTCAATTTTTACATTTTTTTCGAATTTTGTAGTTTTTTCGATATTATCAACATTGTCAATATTATCAATATTAGCCATTTTTTCAGTTCTTTAACTTTTCTAGTTTTTTCAATTTTTTCAAATTTTTCAGATTTATCGATACTATCAACATTGTAAATACTATCAATATGAACAATTTTTTCTATATTTTCAATTTTTCCAATTTTTTCGAATTTTTTAGTTTTTTCGATATGATTAACATTGACAATACTATCCATATGAGCAATTTTCTTAATTTTTTCCATTTTTTCAATTTTTTTAATGTTTCAATTTTTTCAATTTTTTCAATTTTTTCGAATTTTATAGTTTTTTCGATATGATCAACATTGACAATACTATCAATATGAGCAATTTTCTTAATTTTTTCCATTTTTTCAATTTTTTCAGTTTTATCGATACTTTCAACATTGTTGATATGATCAACATTGACAATACTATTAATATTAGCCATTCTTTCAGTTTTTTAACTTTTCTAATTTTTTCAATTTTTTCAAATTTTTCAGATTTATCGTTACTATCAACATTGTAAATACTATCAATATGAGCAATTTTTTCAGTTTTCTTAATTTTTTCAATTTTTTCAATTTTTTCGAATTTTATAGTTTTTTCGATATGATCAACATTGACAATACTATCAATATGAGCAATTTTCTTAATTTTTTCCATTTTTTCAATTTATTCAATTTTTCCATTTTTTTCGAATTTTGTGGTTTTTTCGATATCATCAACATCGTCAATATTATCAATATTAGCCATTTTTTCAGTTTTTTAACTTTTCTAATTTTTTCAATTTTTCCAATTTTTTCGAATTTTATAGTTTTTTCGATATTATCAACATTGACAATACTATCAATATTAGCAATTTTTTCAGTTTTCTTAATTTTTTCCATTTTTTCAATTTTTCAAATTTTTCAGTTTTATCGATACTTTCAACATTGTTGATATTATCAACATTGTCAATGCTATCTATATTAGCCATTTTTTCAGTTTTCTTAATTTTTTCAATTTTTTCAATTTTTCAATTTTTCCATTTTTTTCGAATTAAGTAGTTTTTTCGATATTATCAACATTGTCAATATTATCAATATTAGCCATTTTTTCAGTTTTTTAACTTTTCTAATTTTTTCAATTTTTCCAATTTTTTCAAATTTTTCAGTTTTATCGATACTTTCAACATTGTTGATATTATCAACATTGTCAATGCTATCAATATTAGCTATTTTACAGTTTTCTTAATTTTTTCCATTTTTTCAATTTATTCAATTTTTTCAATTTTTCAATTTTTCAATTTTTTTCGAATTTTGTAGTTTTTTCGATATTATCAACATTGTCATTACTATCAATATTAGCCATTTTTTCAGTTTTTTAACTTTTCTAATTTTTTCAATTTTTTCAAATTTTTCAGATTTATCGATACTATCAACATTGTAAATACTATCAATATGAGCAGTTTTTTCAGTTTTCTTAATTTTTTCAATTTTTTCCATTTTTTCAATTTTTCAATTTTTCCAATTTTTTCAAATTTTTCAGTTTTATCGATACTTTCAACATTGTTGATATTATCAACATTGGCAATTCACTCAATATTAGCCATTTTTTCAGTTTTCTTAATTTTTTCAATTTTTTCCAATTTTTTAGTTTTTTCGATATTATCAACATTGACAATACTATCAATATCAGCAATTTTCTTAATTTTTTCCATTTTTTCAATTTTTCAATTTTTCCAATTTTTTCAAATTTTACAGTTTTATCGATACTTTCAACATTGTTGATATGATCAACATTGACAATACTATCAATATTAGCCATTTTTTCAGTTTTTTAACTTTTCTCATTTTTTCAATTTTTTCAAATTTTTCAGATTTATCGATACTATCAACATTGTAAATACTATCAATATGAGCAATTTTTTTAATTTTTTCAATTTTTTCCATTTTTTCAATTTTTCCACTTTTTTCGAATTTTTTAGTTTTTTCGATATGATCAACATTGACAATACTATCAATATGAGCAATTTTCTTAATTGTTTCCATTTTTTCAATTTTTTCAGTTTTATCGATACTTTCAACATTGTTGATATGATCAACATTGACAATACTATCAATATTAGCCATTTTTTCAGATTTTAACTTTTCTAATTTTTTCAATTTTTTCAAATTTTTCAGATTTATCGATACTATCAACATTATTACTTTTTTTTTTTTTTTTTTTTTTTTTACGTGGGGGAAATCTTCATAGATACCCCGCGCCCCTGGGGGAGGGCGCGGGGTTATGTCGGATTCTTACCGACTAAAACCCCCACGGTGGTCCTACCTCGGCGCATTGAAGGGGGCCCCGGGAACTCTGGAAGAACACAACCGGGACCCCCGCGCCTTGGCTCTTTAGAGCCCTTCCCGGGGGAGGTCGGAAGGACCTCCCCCTGCTCATAACACTAATTTACGACGGCGCCCGGACCACCGAGGCGCCGCCGTCCCCCCCGGGGCAGCGTGCAAGGCGTCCAGGGCCCCCACCCAGGACGCCGACTGCCCCTGCGGCGGATCTGCAAGGGGTGACGTAAGGCCACCCCGGAGCCGCCGCGTTCCCCCCCGAATCCGAAAGGACCCGGGAAAGGCCGGTGGCCCTCTAATGTTGAGAGGTGCCACCGGCCTGCCGCCCTCAGCTAGGGGAAGCATGCCGGAGCCCGCGCTGGCCCCGGCTGCTTCCCCTTCCCCTTATAATAGGAGCAGCCCCCGTGGCTGCGGTGCCACGGGGAGCTGCTACACCTCTTCTGAGGCGAGCCGCCCCTCCACGGCGGCTCCTAACTCTTCGTCGCGGGTCCGTCTGTTCGCGGACCCGCTCTGCGGCCTCCTTCTGCAACATGACCTCCTCGCAGAAGGAGGCCACGGCCTTCCACGACCTCTCGCTTGCCAGCATTGCCCCAACTACTGCTGGCAGCGAGAGGTCATAACCTATTTCCCTATTCAGGACACGACGCGGCGCTGCAAAGGCGGGGAACTCCTCCAGCGTGTGCCGCGCCGTGTCCTCCGTCTCGCCACAATGGTGGCAGGCCGCCGTCGCCTCCTTTCCTATTCGACGCAGGTACTCCCCGAAACAACCATGTCCGGTGAGCACCTGCGTCATACGGTAGGTGAGCCTACCTTGCCGCCGCTCCCGCCACTCTTGAAAATGTGGCAGGAGGGCCCCGACAACTGGCTTAGAGCTGTAAACGTGAAGCTCTGCACGCCAACGTGCTACAGCCAGCCGTCGGGACTGACGCCTGATCAACTCGATCGCCTGTGGCTCCGGCGGGACACCGTCGATCCGTAGCAGGGCACGGACGCGCACATAAACAAGCGCGTCCGCCCCCGCCAGGAACTCGAACGGTATTAACCCCGCCAGAGCCATCGCCGCCGCGTAGGAGATGGTGCGGTAACCTCTCACCACCCTGATGGCCAGCCTACGCTGGAGCCGGTGCACCAATACCAGGCTGCACCGGCTGACCATCAGGGCGCCCGCCCAAACTGGGCTTCCATATAAAACCATGGACCGCACCACCCCCACGTAGAGGCGGCGAACCCTCACTTCCGGTCCCCCGAGGTTGGGCATCAGGCGGCCTAAAGCGGCCGCCGCCCTTTCAACTCGGGGGACCAGGCGATCGAAATGACGATCAAAGCGCCAGTGGCTGTCGAGGACGAGTCCCAGATACTTCATACTGGACCCGACCTCGACCCAGGCCTCACCTACCCGGATCCACGAGGGGGGAGGACCCTTTGACCGAGGCCTGTTGTGAAAGAACATGGCCTCGGTCTTATGTGGGTCGATCCTCAACCCCAACTCGTGGATCCGTCCGGCGACGGCGGCCACAGCCACCTCCACCAGACGGATGGTCCTCTCGAAGGTCTCCCCGACGGCCAGAATATACGTATCGTCTGCATAGCAGACGATGTAAGTGCCGTCGGGGAGCGGGACCCGCAGGACGCGGTCGTACCCCAGGTTCCATAGGTCTGGTCCCAATCTGGACCCCTGGGGCACGCCGCGGTCAACATCCCTCCGCACATGTCCGTCCCGGCCATCGTACTCGATATACCTGTCACTTAGGTAGGACCCGATAACCGCCCGTAGATAGGGAGGCACCTCGTGATAAACGAGGGCCTCCCTGATGGCGGCCCAGGGCAGGGTGTTGAATGCGTTTACTATATCAAGAGATACAGCAACACACACCCCGCCCCGGGATACAGCTGCCCCCGCGAGGGACTTGACGCGCATGATAGCGTCTACCGTCGATCGCCCCTCGCGGAAGCCGAACTGGCTGTCCGCCAGATCGGGTCCTACCGTGGACAGGTGCCTGTGGAGGCGGGTAGCTATTATCCTCTCAAGGAGCTTACCCGCCTCGTCGAGCAGGCATATTGGCCGGTACGCGGAGGGAGTATCCGCGGGTCTTCCATCCTTCTTAATGAGGACCATCCGTCCGGTTTTCCATTCCCGTGGGAATTCCCCTGACCTTAGGCACTCCGAAAATAGTGCCTTCAGATCCTCCCAAAGGACGCCCGAGGCCAAGACCAAGGTCTTACCTGGCACGCCGTCGGGGCCCGGGGCAGTATTCTTAGCCCCGAGCCTCTTCAGCGCGGCGAGGAGCTCCTCATCTGTGACCCCCAGCTCGTCGGACCAATTGACTTGGTCCGACACCTCAACCGCGTGGCCCTCCATGACCCCGGAACGGGGGAAGAGGGTTTCAACCACGCGGTCGAGGAACTGGGGGTCCAGAGTTTCCGTCACGGGGGGCGCCCAAGGTCGTAATCGACCCATTACCATTTTGTACGGGCGCCCCCACGGATCATCCTCCAATCTCTTGAGGAGCTCCTGCCATGCCTCGGCCTTGGCCTGCTTGATGGCCCGCTGCAGCGCTATAACACACTCCCTGTACAGCGCATACAGCTCTGCCACCCACGTCGCGTCAACATTACGTCGTCGACGGGCACGCGTGTACCGGCGGCGCGCCCGAACGCAGCTGCAACGCAGCTCCGCTATCTCGGGCGACCACCAGTACACGGACTTCCTCCACGAGGGACCCGCTCTAGGCATCGCCGCGTCGCAAATAAGCGTCATAACGCGGCGAAGCCAGCGGGCCCCTTCGTGCCCGTCGACGGGCCTGTCTTGATTCCAGGCCACGACGTGGGCGGCGGCCATCAGGGCGTCCTTGTCCAGTCGCTTCAGAGACCACCGCGGTGATGGGGTTGCTCCCTCCTGAGGGCGGCCTCGGGGCGGCGCACCTTCGGGGGCGGCGGAGAGGACCATCGTTATATAACGATGGTCTGAAAGTGTTTCCACCTCCTCCGCCACCCTCCACCCCGAGATACGGCGCGCAGCAGCGGGGGTAGCGAACGAAAGGTCCACTATGGACCCCCCATTGTGCCGCACGCACGTATGGACGGAGCCCGTATTTAGCAAACGGAGCTCCAGTCCAGCCGCCCAGTCGAGTAAAGTCTCGCCCCTCGGGTCAGTCCTGGGGGACCCCCAGGCCGTAGCCTTGGAGTTAAAGTCCCCCAGGACAATGACCGGACGAGGCAGGCAACGCGAGACGCAATGCCTGACCTCGTCCAGAAAGACCTCATACGACGCGAGGGGCCAGCTCGGGGGAGCATAGACACCCACCACCGCGGTGCCACCCCAGTCGACCGCGACAAATCCCCGCCCGCTCTCAATGAGCGTGCAAGGCGGGGAGCGCGGTCGACTGGTCCAAACGATGGCGACGGAGCCCACCGAGTCCCCGGACCAATGTGGGTGGTCCGGGACTCTATAGGGCTCCGCCACAACTCCTAAACCTGCTTCCCGCTCAGCCAGGGCCTGTGCAAGGAGGTCTTGCGCCCTGGCCGAGCGGTTCAGGTTACACTGAATTATTGGGCCCGCGGGCCCCATTAATCAGTCTCCATTGGGCCCGCAGGCCCACCTACATCGGAACTAGTGCCGGGCACCGGCTCCGCAATTGTATCCAGGAGCGGCATTGAGGCCGCCGCGGCCGTAGCCGGTATATCTACCGCGGCGGCCGGAGCCGCCGGAGCCGGTGTGATTGACGCCCCCACTGGCGCCGCCGGATTTTCTGCCACTGCCCTATAAACTACCACTGGCACTGGGGCCAGTGGGGCAGCGGTGGCTGCTGCAATAGCAGCAGCCTTGTTTCCTCGGCGGCGCTTGCCGCTTCTCCCTTTACGGGAGCCCTCACCCGCCGCTGGGCACGCTTGCGTGCCCAGCCTGTGGCTGGCCGGCTTGCCCCGCTCGGCGCAAACCGCGCACTTGAGGGGGGCAGTGCACTGCGATGCGAGGTGACCCTCTGCGCCACAGGAATAGCACCGCCCCGACCTGTCGACGGTGCTAGTGCACCGCTGCCTTACATGACCATATTCGAGGCAGCGGTGACACTGCAACGGTCGCGCCTCGAGCGGGTCCACCGGTACCCTCGTCCAGCCAACCACAACGTGGCGGGCGAGGGCCACCCTTCTGGCCGCGTCGGCCGGGCAACGCACCCATAAGGTGCCCAGTCCGGCCGAGGTGTTCCGGATCTCTCCGGTCTTAACCTCGGCAGGACTACATCCTCCCGCCGAACAAATAGCGGTCACCACCTCTGCTGTGGTGACCGAGGGCATGATGCCCCGGAGGCGCAGGTCGGCCGTTTTCTGGGGCCGGGTAACCCGAACCCCAGTGCCCTCCAACGCCTCCGTCACCTTCGTAGCAAGGAGATTCGCCTTCTCCGCGCGATCGGGGCCGCCCACCTCCAGAAGGAAGGCCCCGGTCGCGGACTGCCTGGGACGCACTGAGGGAATCCCCAGTGCTCCCAGGTCCACCTTCGCCCTCGCCGTGGCCATGGCCTCCGCGTACGTCATTTTGCATCCGTTTGGCACGGAGACCATGACCGCTGCCGACCGCGGTGGACGCGGTGGGACGTGCTTTGGCGCTTTCGACGTCACACCCCCTTTCGGTCCCGCTTTAGCACCTGTGGGAGCAGGAGCAGCAGAAGAAGCCGCTGCAGTCTTCGCTGCACCCCGCCTCGCCTTCCGCCCGACGACGGTGGCCCACGTCTCTGTGGGCGCCGGGCTCGGCGTCACAGGTGCAGGCGCCTGTATAACCGCCGGCCGCGGCGCCGGGGCCGGACCGGCCCTCTGGGCAGCGGTCGCCGCGCCGATGGGAGCCGGGGCGGCCTTCCTCTTCTCTTTCTTCCCCTTCTTGGGAGGGGCCTCCCTCTCCCGAGCCGCCAGCAGGGGTCCGCGTGGTGGCGCCGCCGCGTCGCGCTGCTGGTAAGGGCCCCCCGAAGGAGCGAGGGGCAGCAGCTCCAGCCGGAGCGCGGCAAAGCGCTCCTCCAACATGCGCGCAAGGCGCGAGATGGGGTCCTCCGGCGGCCCCGAAACCCCAGAGGCCGGAGCGCTCTGCTCGACGGCCATGGGGGATGGCGCCCGCGTTCTAGCCCTCGTCCTCCTCGGCGACGAGGGAGGCGGGGGCGAAGGCGGCACAGTCCGCGGCGGAGAAGGCAGCGCGCACACGGTAATGGTGGCCGGCGCCGCATCCGCCTCAGGCGGCAATGACTGAGTTGGGGGAGGGGCACGCCTGAACCTCTCCAGGTCCCTCCGCAGGAGGCCGACGTCCGCCTCCAGCTCCGTGATCCTCCTCTGGAGGGCGCGATTTTCCGCCTCCAGAGCGGCAGTCGAGGAAGTCGCGGAGCGGCTGGCCAGCTCCGCCTCGGCAATACGCGTCTCGTGTGCCGCTACACGCAGAGCGCGCGCAAACCTGCCGTTGAGGTTCCGGCTGGTGCCAGCAACCTTGTCCACCACGCTCATGTGCTCCAGCACACGGGCAGCCAGCGCGGCGGTGGGCATCACCCTGAATTCCCTGGCCAGGGCGGCCTCGTCGGGCAGGGGAACCGCTGCCTTGTTGGGACGTGGTGCCGGCGCGCTGGGGTCCAGCACTGCTTTCGCAGCGAGTACCTCAGCCTCCTGCTCCTCAACCAGCAGGAGTCGACGCTTCGCCTCGGCGAGGTTAATGTACTCGCCGGTAGTAGGCGGTCGGCCCTGTCTCCTCCTCTTTAATGGGGGGACAGCCGGTCCGTAGGTGAAGGAGACGTCCGAGTCGCTGCCGCCGTACTCGGGATCGCCTCCACCAACCTCGCTCACGGACGAAGTCCGTGAGGCTGCTCTCGAGCGGCACCTGCTGGTGCTCCGCTCTCTCGTTCTCCCCCCCGGTGTGGGAAAAGTGGGAGGTGGCCGGAAAGGCCCCGCATCACCACTAGAACCGGCAACTGCCGGAACCTCCTCGCTGCCTTGGGCGGCAGCCCTGCTCGGACGCACGGGGGTGCGCGAGCGCGAGCGCCCAGCAACACCACCCGGCATCCTCTCCAACGACACCAGACACGCTCGCTCTTGCGAACGAGACGCGTCCCCCCCATCCCCCAAAGTTTTGTTTGTTGTGTTCAATTCCATAGCTTGTCCCACGAGAGTGGTCGGAAAGGACGTCCGCCCCGGCAGAGCCGCCGTACCGGGGTAAGCCTACCTACTCGGGGGGGTCGGCAGGTACCCCCGAGGGAACCGTTTGAGACTGCCCTGTTTAACGTCCTGGCAGCCACGCACCCCTCGGCACGGTTAACCGTAACACCTTGGGTTAGGACGACCCCCCGCCCCACATCGCCACCTTTTCAATCCTCCGTCCGAGCCTTTCCGGCATGGTAGTACCTACCGGCATAGCCTCGCACATCATTGGACCTACTTCGGTGACGACCGGAGCAACCCCTTTTAGTCGCCTCATACGACAGGCAGGGGCTACCGTGGCCGTATTCCGTACCGCGGCCACACAGCAGATTTTTTATAGAGGTTTACTCCTCGCGGGCCGGCCGGTTAAGGCAAGC
>CAMAOC010000523.1:0-29000 GCA_945859555.1 Megachile ligniseca | reverse complement strand
CTTTATCCTTACAACTATTATTATTATCGCTATAACTGTTATTATTATCCTTAATACTATTATTATTATCGCTATAACTGTTATTATTATCGCTATAACTGTTATTATTATTCTTAATACTATTATTATGATCGCTATAACTGTTATTATTATTCTTGTTACTATTATTATTATCCCTATTCCTCTTGTCTTTCTCCTTATAACTATTATTATTATCCTTATTATTATTATTATTATCGCTATAACTGTTGTTATTATTCTTGTTACTATTTTTATTATCCCTATTCCTCTTGTCTTTCTCCTTATAACTATTATTATTATCCTTATTACTATTATTATTATCTCTATAACTGCTATTATTATCATTCCTACTGTTATTATTATCGCTATAGCTGTTTTTATTATGCTTATTCTATTGTTACTATCCCTATTACTCTTGTCTTCATCCTTATAACTGTTATTATTATTCTTATTATTATTATTATTATTATCGCTATAACTGTTATTATTATCCTTATTTCTATTATTATTATCGCTATAACTGTTATTATTATTCTTATTACTATTACTATTATCCCCATTCCTCATGTCTTTATCCTTATAACTATTATTATTATCCTTATTATTATTATTATTATCGCTATAACTGTTATTATTATCCTTATTACTACTATTATTATCGCTATAACTGTTATTATTATTCTTATTACTATTACTATTATCCCTATTCCTCTTGTCTTTATCCTTATAACTATTATTATTATCCTCATTATTATTATTATTATCGCTATAACTGTTATTATTATCCTCATTATTATTATTATTATCGCTATAACTGTTATTATTATCCTTATTACTATTATTATTATCGCTATAACTGTTATTATTATGCTTATTCTATTGTTACTATCCCTATTACTCTTGTCTATATCCTTATAACTATTATTATTATCCTTAATACTATTATTATTCTCGCTATAACTGTTATTATTATTCTTGTTACTATTATTACTGTCCGTATTACTCTTGCCTTTATCCTTAATACTATTATTATTATCGCTATAACTGTTATTATTATTCTTGTTACTATTATTATTATCCCTATTCCTCTTGTCTTTCTCCTTATAACTATTATTATTATCCTCATTATTATTATTATTATCGCTATAACTGTTGTTATTATTCTTGTTACTATTTTTATTATCCCTATTCCTCTTGTCTTTCTCCTTATAACTATTATTATTATCGCTATAACTGTTATTATTATTCGTATTACTATTACTATTATCCCTATTCTTCTTGTCTTTATCCTTATAACTATTATTATTATCCTTATTATTATTATTATTATTATCGCTATAACTATTATTATTATCCTTATTATTATTATTATTATCGCTATAACTGTTATTATTATCCTTATTACTATTATTCTTATCGCTATAACTGTTATTATTATGCTTATTCTATTGTTACTATACCTATTACTCTTGTCTATATCCTTACAACTATTATTATTATCCTTATTACTATTATTATTATCGCTATAACTGTTATTATAATGTTTATTCTATTGTTACTATCTGTATTACTCTTGCCTTTATCATTATAACTATTATTATTATCGCTATAACTGTTATTATTATGCTTATTCTATTGTTGCTATCTCTATTACTCTTGTCTTTCTCCTTATATCTATTATTATTATCCTTATTATTATTATTATTATCGCTTTAACTGTTATTATTATTCTTGTTACTATTATTATTATCGCTATTCCTCTTGTCTTTATCCTTATAACTATTATTATTATCCTAATTATTATTATTATTATCGCTATAACTGTTGTTATTATTCTTGTTACTATTTTTATTATCCCTATTCCTCTTGTCTTTCTCCTTATAACTAATATTATTATCGCTATAACTGTTATTATTATGCTTACTCTATTGTTACTATCCCTATTACTCTTGTCTATATCCTTATAACTATTATTATTATCCTTATTACTATTATTATTATCGCTATGACTGTTATTATTATTATTATTCTTATTACTATTATCCCTATTCCTCTTGTCTTTATCCTTATAACTATTATTATTATCCTCATTATTATTATTATTATCGCTATAACTGTTATTATTATGCATATTCTATTGTTACTATCCCTATTACTCTTGTCTATATCCTTATAACTATTATTATTATCCTTATTACTATTATTATTATCGCTATAACTGTTATTATTATTCTTGTTAGTATTATTACTGTCCGTATTACTCTTGCCTTTATCCTTAATACCATTATTATTATCGCTATAACTGTTGTTATTATTCTTGTTACTATTTTTATTATCCCTATTCCTCTTGTCTTTCTCCTTATAACTATTATTATTATCGCTATAACTGTTATTATTATACTTATTCTATTGTTACTATCCGTATTACTCTTGCCTTTATCCTTATAACTATTATTATTATCGCTAACACTGTTATTATTATCCTTAATACTATTATTATTATCGCTATAACTGTTTTTATTATGCTTATTCTATTGTTACTATCCCTATTACTCTTGTCTTCATCCTTATAACTATTATTATTATCCTTATTACTATTATTATTATCTCTATAACTGCTCTTATTATCATTCCTACTGTTATTATTATCGCTATAACTGTTACTATTAATCTTATTACTATTATTATTATCCCTATTACCCTTGTATTTATCCGTATTACTATTATTATTAGCGCTATAACTATTATTATTATCCTTATTACTATTATTATTATCTCTATAACTGCTCTTATTATCATTCCTACTGTTATTATTATCGCTATAACTGTTACTATTAATCTTATTACTATTATTATTATCCCTATTACCCTTGTATTTATCCGTATTACTATTATTATTATCGCTATAACTGTTATTATTATCCTTAATAGTATCATTATTATCGCTATAACTGTTATTATTATTCTTGTTACTATTATTATTATCCCTATTCCTCTTGTCTTTCCCCTTATAACTATTATTATTATCCTTAATACTATTATTACTATCAGTATAACTGTTATTATTATTCTTATTACTATTACTATTATCCCCATTCCTCTTGTCTTTATCCTTATAACTACTATTATTATCCTCATTATTATTATTATTATCGCTATAACTGTTATTATTATTATTATTACTATTATTATTATCGCTTTAACTGTTATTATTATTCTTATTACTATTATTATTATCGCTATAACTGTTATTATTATTCTTGTTAGTATTATTACTGTCCGTATTACTCTTGCCTTTATCCTTAATACTATTATTATTATCGCTATAACTGTTATTATTATTCTTGTTACTCTTACTATTATCCCTATTCCTCTTGTATATATCCTTATAACTATTATTATTATCGCTATAACTGTTATTATTATTCTTGTTACTATTATTATTATCCCTATTCCTCTTGTCTTTCTCCTTATAACTATTATTATTATCGCTATAACTGTTATTATTATCCCTAATACTATTATTATTATCGCTATTACTGTTATTATTATTATTATTACTATTATTATTATCGCTTTAACTGTTATTATTATTCTTATTACTATTATTATTATCGCTAGAACTGTTATTATTATTCTCATTACTATTACTATTATCCCTATTCCTCTTGTCTTTATCCTTACAACTATTATTATTATCGCTATAACTGTTATTATTATCCTTAATACTATTATTATTATCGCTATAACTGTTATTATTATTCTTGTTACTCTTATTATTATCCCTATTCCTCTTGTCTTTCTCCTTATAACTATTATTATTATCGCTATAACTGTTATTATTATCGCTATAACTGTTATTATTATTCTTAATACTATTATTATGATCGCTATAACTGTTATTATTATTCTTGTTACTATTATTATTATCCCTATTCCTCTTGTGTTTCTCCTTATAACTATTATTATTATCCTTATTATTATTATTATTATCGCTATAACTGTTGTTATTATTCTTGTTACTATTTTTATTATCCCTATTCCTCTTGTCTTTCTCCTTATAACTATTATTATTATCCTTATTACTATTATTATTATCTCTATAACTGCTCTTATTATCATTCCTACTGTGATTATTATCGCTATAGCTGTTTTTATTATGCTTATTCTATTGTTACTATCTCTATTACTCTTGTCTTTCTCCTTATATCTATTATTATTATCCTTATTATTATTATTATTATCGCTTTAACTGTTATTATTATTCTTGTTACTATTATTATTATCGCTATTCCTCTTGTCTTTATCCTTATAACTATTATTATTATC
Organism: Megachile ligniseca; assembly: GCA_945859555.1. Taxonomy (NCBI): domain Eukaryota; kingdom Metazoa; phylum Arthropoda; class Insecta; order Hymenoptera; family Megachilidae; genus Megachile; species Megachile ligniseca. The sequence goes on along the minus strand of CAMAOC010000523.1, from coordinate 24,650 downwards.
CTTATTACTATTATTATTATCGCTATAACTGTTATTATTATCCTTAATACTATTATTATTATCGCTATAACTGTTATTATTATTCTTGTTACTATTATTATTATCCCTATTCCTCTTGTCAATCCCCTTATAACTATTATTATTATCGCTATAACTGTTATTATTATCCTTAATACTATTATTATTATCAGTATAACTGTTATTATTATTCTTATTACTATTGTTACTATCTCTATTGCTCTTGTCTTTCTCCTTATATCTATTATTATTATCCTTATTATTATTATTATTATCGCTTTAACTGTTATTATTATTCTTGTTACTATTATTATTATCGCTATTCCTCTTGTCTTTATCCTTATAACTATTATTATTATCCTTATTACTATTATTATTATCGCTATAACTGTTGTTATTATTCTTGTTACTATTTTTATTATCCCTATTCCTCTTGTCTTTCTCCTTATAACTAATATTATTATCGCTATAACTGTTATTATTATGCTTACTCTATTGTTACTATCCCTATTACTCTTGTCTTCATCCTTATAACTATTATTGTTATCCTTATTACTATTATTATTATCTCTATAACTGCTCTTATTATCATTCCTACTGTTATTATTAACGCTATAACTGTTATTATTATCCTTATTACTATTATTATTATCGCTATAACTGTTATTATTATTCTTATTACTATTACTATTATCCCTATTCCTCTTGTCTTTATCCTTATAACTATTATTATTATTCTTATTATTATTATTATTATTATCGCTATAACTGTTATTATTATCCTTATTTCTATTATTATTATCGCTATAACTGTTATTATTATTCTTATTACTATTACTATTATCCCCATTCCTCTTGTCTTTATCCTTATAACTATTATTATTATCCTTATTATTATTATTATTATCGCTATAACTGTTATTATTATCCTTATTACTACTATTATTATCGCTATAACTGTTATTATTATTCTTATTACTATTACTATTATCCCTATTCCTCTTGTCTTTATCCTTATAACTATTATTATTATCCTGATTATTATTATTATTATCGCTATAACTGTTATTATTATCCTCATTATTATTATTATTATCGCTATAACTGTTATTATTATCCTTATTACTATTACTATTATCGCAATAACTGTTATTATTATGCTTATTCTATTGTTACTATCCCTATTACTCTTGTCTATATCCTTATAACTATTATTATTATCCTTAATACTATTATTATTATCGCTATAACTGTTATTATTATTCTTGTTACTATTATTACTGTCCGTATTACTCTTGCCTTTATCCTTAATACTATCATTATTATCGCTATAACTGTTATTATTATTCTTGTTACTATTATTATTATCCCTATTCCTCTTGTCTTTCTCCTTATAACTATTATTATTATCCTCATTATTATTATTATTATCGCTATAACTGTTGTTATTATTCTTGTTACTATTTTTATTATCCCTATACCACTTGTCTTTATCCTTATAACTATTATTATTATCCTTATTATTATTATTATTATCGCTATAACTGTTATTATTATCCTTATTACTATTATTATTATCGCTATAACTGTTATTATAATGTTTATTCTATTGTTACTATCTGTATTACTCTTGCCTTTATCATTATAACTATTATTATTATCGCTATAACTGTTATTATTATGCTTATTCTATTGCTACTATCTCTATTACTCTTGTCTTTCTCCTTATATCTATTATTATTATCCTTATTATTATTATTATTATCGCTTTAACTGTTATTATTATTCTTGTTACTATTATTATTATCGCTATTCCTCTTGTCTTTATCCTTATAACTATTATTATTATCCTTATTACTATTATTATTATCGCTATAACTGTTATTATTATTCTTAATACTATTATTATTATCGCTATAACTGTTATTATTATTCTTGTTACTATTACTATTATCCCTATTCCTCTTGTCTTTATCCTTATAACTATTATTATTATCCTCATTATTATTATTATTATCGCTATAACTGTTATTATTATCCTCATTATTATTATTATTATCGCTATAACTGTTATTATTATCCTTATTACTATTATTATTATCGCTATAACTGTTATTATTATGCTTATTCTATTGTTACTATCCCTATTACTCTTGTCTATATCCTTATAACTATTATTATTATCCTTAATACTATTATTATTATCGCTATAACTGTTATTATTATTCTTGTTACTATTATTACTGTCCGTATTACTCTTGCCTTTATCCTTAATACTATTATTATTATCGCTATAACTGTTATTATTATTCTTGTTACTATTATTATTATTCCTATTCCTCTTGTCTTTCTCCTTATAACTATTATTATTATCCTTATTACTATTATTATTATCGCTATAACTGTTATTATTATCCTTAATACTATTATTATTATCGCTATAACTGTTATTATTATTCTTGTTACTATTATTATTATCCCTATTCCTCTTGTCAATCCCCTTATAACTATTATTATTATCGCTATAACTGTTATTATTATTCTTATTACTATTACTATTATCCCCATTCCTCTTGTCTTTATCCTTATAACTATTATTATTATCCTTATTATTATTATTATTATCGCTATAACTGTTATTATTATCCTTATTACTACTATTATTATCGCTATAACTGTTATTATTATTCTTATTACTATTACTATTATCCCTATTCCTCTTGTCTTTATCCTTATAACTATTATTATTATCCTCATTATTATTATTATTATCGCTATAACTGTTATTATTATCCTCATTATTATTATTATTATCGCTATAACTGTTATTATTATCCTTATTACTATTATTATTATCGCTATAACTGTTATTATTATGCTTATTCTATTGTTACTATCCCTATTACTCTTGTCTATATCCTTATAACTATTATTATTATCCTTAATACTATTATTATTATCGCTATAACTGTTATTATTATTCTTGTTACTATTATTACTGTCCGTATTACTCTTGCCTTTATCCTTAATACTATTATTATTATCGCTATAACTGTTATTATTATTCTTGTTACTATTATTATTATCCCTATTCCTCTTGTCTTTCTCCTTATAACTATTGTTATTATCCTCATTATTATTATTATTATCGCTATAACTGTTGTTATTATTCTTGTTACTATTTTTATTATCCCTATTCCTCTTGTCTTTCTCCTTATAACTATTATTATTATCGCTATAACTGTTATTATTATTCGTATTACTATTACTATTATCCCTATTCTTCTTGTCTTTATCCTTATAACTATTATTATTATCTTTATTATTATTATTATTATTATCGCTAACACTGTTGTTATTACCCTTATTTCTATTATTATTATCGCTATAACTGTTATTCTTATTCTTATTACTATTACTATTATCCCTATACCACTTGCCTTTATCCTTATAACTATTATTATTATCCTTATTATTATTATTATTATCGCTATAACTGTTATTATTATCCTTATTACTATTATTATTATCGCTATAACTGTTATTATAATGTTTATTCTATTGTTACTATCTGTATTACTCTTGCCTTTATCATTATAACTATTATTATTATCGCTATAACTGTTATTATTATGCTTATTCTATTGTTACTATCTCTATTACTCTTGTCTTTCTCCTTATATCTATTATTATTATCCTTATTATTATTATTATTATAGCTTTAACTGTTATTATTATTCTTGTTACTATTATTATTATCGCTATTCCTCTTGTCTTTATCCTTATAACTATTATTATTATCCTTATTACTATTATTATTATCGCTATAACTGTTATTATTATTCTTAATACTATTATTATTATCGCTATAACTGTTATTATTATTCTTGTTACTATTACTATTATCCCTATTCCTCTTGTCTTTATCCTTATAACTATTATTATTATCCTCATTATTATTATTATTATCGCTATAACTGTTATTATTATCCTCATTATTATTATTATTATCGCTATAACTGTTATTATTATCCTTATTACTATTATTATTATCGCTATAACTGTTATTATTATGCTTATTCTATTGTTACTATCCCTATTACTCTTGTCTATATCCTTATAACTATTATTATTATCCTTAATACTATTATTATTATCGCTATAACTGTTATTATTATTCTTGTTACTATTATTACTGTCCGTATTACTCTTGCCTTTATCCTTAATACTATTATTATTATCGCTATAACTGTTATTATTATTCTTGTTACTATTATTATTATCCCTATTCCTCTTGTCTTTCTCCTTATAACTATTATTATTATCCTTATTACTATTATTATTATCTCTATAACTGCTCTTATTATCATTCCTACTGTTATTATTATCGCTATAGCTGTTTTTATTATGCTTATTCTATTGTTACTATCCCTATTACTCTTGTCTTCATCCTTATAACTGTTATTATTATCCTTAATACTATTATTATTATCGCTATAACTGTTATTATTATTCTTATTACTATTATTATTATCGCTTTAACTGTTATTATTATTCTTATTACTATTATTATTATCCCTATTCCTCTTGTCTTTCTCCTTATAACTATTATTATTATCGCTAGAACTGTTATTATTATTCTCATTACTATTACTATTATCCCTATTCCTCTTGTCTTTATCCTTACAACTATTATTATTATCCTTATTATTATTATTATTATCGCTATAACTGTTGTTATTATTCTTGTTACTATTTTTATTATCCCTATTCCTCTTGTCTTTCTCCTTATAACTATTATTATTATCCTTATTACTATTATTATTATCTCTATAACTGCTCTTATTATCATTCCTACTGTTATTATTATCGCTATAACTGTTTTTATTATGCTTATTCTATTGTTACTATCCCTATTACTCTTGTCTTCATCCTTATAACTATTATTATTATCCTTATTACTATTATTATTATTTCTATAACTGCTCTTATTATCATTCCTACTGTTATTATTATCGCTATAACTGTTTTTATTATGCTTATTCTATTGTTACTATCTCTATTACTCTTGTCTTTCTCCTTATATCTATTATTATTATCCTTATTATTATTATTATTATCGCTTTAACTGTTATTATTATTCTTGTTACTATTATTATTATCGCTATTCCTCTTGTCTTTATCCTTATAACTATTATTATTATCCTTATTACTATTATTATTATCACTATAACTGTTATTATTATCCTTAATACTATTATTATTATCGCTATAACTGTTATTATTATTCTTGTTACTATTATTAATATCCCTATTCCTCTTGTCAATCCCCTTATAACTATTATTATTATCGCTATAACTGTTATTATTATCCTTAATACTATTATTATTATCAGTATAACTGTTATTATTATTCTTATTACTATTGTTACTATATCTATTGCTCTTGTCTTTCTCCTTATATCTATTATTATTATCCTTATTATTATTATTATTATCGCTTTAACTGTTATTATTATTCTTGTTACTATTATTATTATCGCTATTCCTCTTGTCTTTATCCTTATAACTATTATTATTATCCTTATTACTATTATTATTATCGCTATAACTGTTGTTATTATTCTTGTTACTATTTTTATTATCCCTATTCCTCTTGTCTTTCTCCTTATAACTAATATTATTATCGCTATAACTGTTATTATTATGCTTACTCTATTGTTACTATCCCTATTACTCTTGTCTTCATCCTTATAACTATTATTGTTATCCTTATTACTATTATTATTATCTCTATAACTGCTCTTATTATCATTCCTACTGTTATTATTAACGCTATAACTGTTATTATTATCCTTATTACTATTATTATTATCGCTATAACTGTTATTATTATTCTTGTTACTATTATTACTGTCCGTATTACTCTTGCCTTTATCCTTAATACTATTATTATTATCGCTATAACTGTTATTATTATTCTTGTTACTATTATTATTATCCCTATTCCTCTTGTCTTTCTCCTTATAACTATTATTATTATCCTTATTATTATTATTATTATCGCTATAACTGTTGTTATTATTCTTGTTACTATTTTTATTATCGCTATACCTCTTGTCTTTATCCTTATAACTATTATTATTATCCTTATTACTATTATTATTATCGCTATAACTGTTGTTATTATTCTTGTTACTATTTTTATTATCCCTATTCCTCTTGTCTTTCTCCTTATAACTAATATTATTATCGCTATAACTGTTATTATTATGCTTACTCTATTGTTACTATCCCTATTACTCTTGTCTTCATCCTTATAACTATTATTGTTATCCTTATTACTATTATTATTATCTCTATAACTGCTCTTATTATCATTCCTACTGTTATTATTATCGCTATAACTGTTTTTATTATGCTTATTCTATTGTTACTATCCCTATTACTCTTGTCTTCATCCTTATAACTATTATTATTATCCTTATTACTATTATTATTATTTCTATAACTGCTCTTATTATCATTCCTACTGTTATTATTATCGCTATAACTGTTTTTATTATGCTTATTCTATTGTTACTATCTCTATTACTCTTGTCTTTCTCCTTATATCTATTATTATTATCCTTATTATTATTATTATTATCGCTTTAACTGTTATTATTATTCTTGTTACTATTATTATTATCGCTATTCCTCTTGTCTTTATCCTTATAACTATTATTATTATCCTTATTACTATTATTATTATCACTATAACTGTTATTATTATCCTTAATACTATTATTATTATCGCTATAACTGTTATTATTATTCTTGTTACTATTATTAATATCCCTATTCCTCTTGTCAATCCCCTTATAACTATTATTATTATCGCTATAACTGTTATTATTATCCTTAATACTATTATTATTATCAGTATAACTGTTATTATTATTCTTATTACTATTGTTACTATATCTATTGCTCTTGTCTTTCTCCTTATATCTATTATTATTATCCTTATTATTATTATTATTATCGCTTTAACTGTTATTATTATTCTTGTTACTATTATTATTATCGCTATTCCTCTTGTCTTTATCCTTATAACTATTATTATTATCCTTATTACTATTATTATTATCGCTATAACTGTTGTTATTATTCTTGTTACTATTTTTATTATCCCTATTCCTCTTGTCTTTCTCCTTATAACTAATATTATTATCGCTATAACTGTTATTATTATGCTTACTCTATTGTTACTATCCCTATTACTCTTGTCTTCATCCTTATAACTATTATTGTTATCCTTATTACTATTATTATTATCTCTATAACTGCTCTTATTATCATTCCTACTGTTATTATTAACGCTATAACTGTTATTATTATCCTTATTACTATTATTATTATCGCTATAACTGTTATTATTATTCTTGTTACTATTATTACTGTCCGTATTACTCTTGCCTTTATCCTTAATACTATTATTATTATCGCTATAACTGTTATTATTATTCTTGTTACTATTATTATTATCCCTATTCCTCTTGTCTTTCTCCTTATAACTATTATTATTATCCTTATTATTATTATTATTATCGCTATAACTGTTGTTATTATTCTTGTTACTATTTTTATTATCGCTATACCTCTTGTCTTTATCCTTATAACTATTATTATTATCCTTATTACTATTATTATTATCGCTATAACTGTTGTTATTATTCTTGTTACTATTTTTATTATCCCTATTCCTCTTGTCTTTCTCCTTATAACTAATATTATTATCGCTATAACTGTTATTATTATGCTTACTCTATTGTTACTATCCCTATTACTCTTGTCTTCATCCTTATAACTATTATTGTTATCCTTATTACTATTATTATTATCTCTATAACTGCTCTTATTATCATTCCTACTGTTATTATTAACGCTATAACTGTTATTATTATCCTTATTACTATTATTATTATCGCTATAACTGTTATTATTATTCTTGTTACTATTATTATTATCCCTATTCCTCTTGTCTTTCTTCTCATAACTATTATTATTATCCTCATTATTATTATTATTATCGCTATAACTGTTGTTATTATTCTTGTTACTATTTTTATTATCCCTATTCCTCTTGTCTTTCTCCTTATAACTATTATTATTATCGCTATAACTGTTATTATTATTCGTATTACTATTACTATTATCCCTATTCTTCTTGTCTTTATCCTTATAACTATTATTATTCTCTTTATTATTATTATTATTATTATCGCTAACACTGTTGTTATTACCCTTATTTCTATTATTATTATCGCTATAACTGTTATTCTTATTCTTATTACTATTACTATTATCCCTATACCACTTGTCTTTATCCTTATAACTATTATTATTATCCTTATTATTATTATTATTATCGCTATAACTGTTATTATTATCCTTATTACTATTATTCTTATCGCTATAACTGTTATTATTATGCTTATTCTATTGTTACTATACCTATTACTCTTGTCTATATCCTTACAACTATTATTATTATCCTTATTACTATTATTATTATCGCTATAACTGTTATTATAATGTTTATTCTATTGTTACTATCTGTATTACTCTTGCCTTTATCATTATAACTATTATTATTATCGCTATAACTGTTATTATTATTCTTGTTACTATTATTACTGTCCGTATTACTCTTGCCTTTATCCTTAATACTATTATTATTATCGCTATAACTGTTATTATTATTCTTGTTACTATTATTATTATCCCTATTCCTCTTGTCTTTCTCCTTATAACTATTATTATTATCCTTATTATTATTATTATTATCGCTATAACTGTTGTTATTATTCTTGTTACTATTTTTATTATCCCTATTCCTCTTGTCTTTCTCCTTATAACTATTATTATTATCCTTATTACTATTATTATTATCTCTATAACTGCTCTTATTATCATTCCTACTGTTATTATTATCGCTATAGCTGTTTTTATTATGCTTATTCTATTGTTACTATCCCTATTACTCTTGTCTTCATCCTTATAACTGTTATTATTATCCTTAATACTATTATTATTATCGCTATAACTGTTATTATTATTCTTATTACTATTATTATTATCGCTTTAACTGTTATTATTATTCTTATTACTATTATTATTATCCCTATTCCTCTTGTCTTTCTCCTTATAACTATTATTATTATCGCTAGAACTGTTATTATTATTCTCATTACTATTACTATTATCCCTATTCCTCTTGTCTTTATCCTTACAACTATTATTATTATCCTTATTATTATTATTATTATCGCTATAACTGTTGTTAATATTCTTGTTACTATTTTTATTATCCCTATTCCTCTTGTCTTTCTCCTTATAACTATTATTATTATCCTTATTACTATTATTATTATCTCTATAACTGCACTTATTATCATTCCTACTGTTATTATTATCGCCATAACTGTTTTTATTATGCTTATTCTATTGTTACTATCCCTATTACTCTTGTCTTCATCCTTATAACTATTATTATTATCCTTATTACTATTATTATTATCTCTATAACTGCTCTTATTATCATTCCTACTGTTATTATTATCGCTATAACTGTTACTATTAATCTTATTACTATTATTATTATCCCTATTACCCTTGTATTTATCCGTATTTCTATTATTATTATCGCTATAACTGTTATTATTATCCTTAATACTATTATTATTATCGCTATAACTGTTATTATTATTCTTGTTACTATTATTATTATCCCTATTCCTCTTGTCTTTCCCCTTATAACTATTATTATTATCCTTAATACTATTATTACTATCAGTATAACTGTTATTATTATTCTTATTACTATTACTATTATCCCCATTCCTCTTGTCTTTATCCTTATAACTATTGTTATTATCCTTATTACTGTTATTATTATCGCTATAACTATTATTATTATCCTTATTATTATTATTATTATCGCTATAACTGTTATTATTATTATTATTACTATTATTATTATCGCTTTAACTGTTATTATTATTCTTATTACTATTATTATTATCGCTATAACTGTTATTGTTATTCTTGTTAGTATTATTACTGTCCGTATTACTCTTGCCTTTATCCTTAATACTATTATTATTATCGCTATAACTGTTATTATTATTCTTGTTACTATTATTATTATCCCTATTCCTCTTGTCTTTCTCCTTATAACTATTATTATTATCCTTATTATTATTATTATTATCGCTATAACTGTTATTATTATTATTATTACTATTATTATTATCGCTTTAACTGTTATTATTATTCTTATTACTATTATTATTATCGCTATAACTGTTATTATTATTCTTGTTAGTATTATTATTATCGCTATAACTGTTATTATAATGTTTATTCTATTGTTACTATCTGTATTACTCTTGCCTTTATCATTATAACTATTATTATTATCGCTATAACTGTTATTATTATGCTTATTCTATTGTTACTATCTCTATTACTCTTGTCTTTCTCCTTATATCTATTATTATTATCCTTATTATTATTATTATTATCGCTTTAACTGTTATTATTATTCTTGTTACTATTATTATTATCGCTATTCCTCTTGTCTTTATCCTTATAACTATTATTATTATCCTTATTACTATTATTATTATCGCTATAACTGTTATTATTATTCTTGTTACTATTATTACTGTCCGTATTACTCTTGCCTTTATCCTTATTACTATTATTATTATCGCTATAACTGTTATTATTATTCTTGTTACTATTATTATTATCCCTATTCCTCTTGTCTTTCTCCTTATAACTATTATTATTATCCTTATTATTATTATTATTATCGCTATAACTGTTGTTATTATTCTTGTTACTATTTTTATTATCCCTATTCCTCTTGTCTTTCTCCTTATAACTATTATTATTATCCTTATTACTATTATTATTATCTCTATAACTGCTCTTATTATCATTCCTACTGTTATTATTATCGCTATAGCTGTTTTTATTATGCTTATTCTATTGTTACTATCCCTATTACTCTTGTCTTCATCCTTATAACTGTTATTATTATCCTTAATACTATTATTATTATCGCTATAACTGTTATTATTATTCTTATTACTATTATTATTATCGCTTTAACTGTTATTATTATTCTTATTACTATTATTATTATCCCTATTCCTCTTGTCTTTCTCCTTATAACTATTATTATTATCGCTAGAACTGTTATTATTATTCTCATTACTATTACTATTATCCCTATTCCTCTTGTCTTTATCCTTACAACTATTATTATTATCCTTATTATTATTATTATTATCGCTATAACTGTTATTATTATTCTTGTTACTATTATTACTGTCCGTATTACTCTTGCCTTTATCCTTAATACTATTATTATTATCGCTATAACTGTTATTATTATTCTTGTTACTATTATTATTATCCCTATTCCTCTTGTCTTTCTCCTTATAACTATTATTATTATCCTCATTATTATTATTATTATCGCTATAACTGTTGTTATTATTCTTGTTACTATTTTTATTATCCCTATACCACTTGTCTTTATCCTTATAACTATTATTATTATCCTTATTATTATTATTATTATCGCTATAACTGTTATTATTATCCTTATTACTATTATTATTATCGCTATAACTGTTATTATAATGTTTATTCTATTGTTACTATCTGTATTACTCTTGCCTTTATCATTATAACTATTATTATTATCGCTATAACTGTTATTATTATGCTTATTCTATTGTTACTATCTCTATTACTCTTGTCTTTCTCCTTATATCTATTATTATTATCCTTATTATTATTATTATTATCGCTTTAACTGTTATTATTATTCTTGTTACTATTATTATTATCGCTATTCCTCTTGTCTTTATCCTTATAACTATTATTATTATCCTTATTACTATTATTATTATCGCTATAACTGTTATTATTATCCTTATTACTACTATTATTATCGCTATAACTGTTATTATTATTCTTATTACTATTACTATTATCCCTATTCCTCTTGTCTTTATCCTTATAACTATTATTATTATCCTCATTATTATTATTATTATCGCTATAACTGTTATTATTATCCTCATTATTATTATTATTATCGCTATAACTGTTATTATTATCCTTATTACTATTATTATTATCGCTATAACTGTTATTATTATGCTTATTCTATTGTTACTATCCCTATTACTCTTGTCTATATCCTTATAACTATTATTATTATCCTTAATACTATTATTATTATCGCTATAACTGTTATTATTATTCTTGTTACTATTATTACTGTCCGTATTACTCTTGCCTTTATCCTTAATACTATTATTATTATCGCTATAACTGTTATTATTATTCTTGTTACTATTATTATTATCCCTATTCCTCTTGTCTTTCTCCTTATAACTATTGTTATTATCCTCATTATTATTATTATTATCGCTATAACTGTTGTTATTATTCTTGTTACTATTTTTATTATCCCTATTCCTCTTGTCTTTCTCCTTATAACTATTATTATTATCGCTATAACTGTTATTATTATTCGTATTACTATTACTATTATCCCTATTCTTCTTGTCTTTATCCTTATAACTATTATTATTATCTTTATTATTATTATTATTATTATCGCTAACACTGTTGTTATTACCCTTATTTCTATTATTATTATCGCTATAACTGTTATTCTTATTCTTATTACTATTACTATTATCCCTATACCACTTGCCTTTATCCTTATAACTATTATTATTATCCTTATTATTATTATTATTATCGCTATAACTGTTATTATTATCCTTATTACTATTATTATTATCGCTATAACTGTTATTATAATGTTTATTCTATTGTTACTATCTGTATTACTCTTGCCTTTATCATTATAACTATTATTATTATCGCTATAACTGTTATTATTATGCTTATTCTATTGTTACTATCTCTATTACTCTTGTCTTTCTCCTTATATCTATTATTATTATCCTTATTATTATTATTATTATAGCTTTAACTGTTATTATTATTCTTGTTACTATTATTATTATCGCTATTCCTCTTGTCTTTATCCTTATAACTATTATTATTATCCTTATTACTATTATTATTATCGCTATAACTGTTATTATTATTCTTAATACTATTATTATTATCGCTATAACTGTTATTATTATTCTTGTTACTATTACTATTATCCCTATTCCTCTTGTCTTTATCCTTATAACTATTATTATTATCCTCATTATTATTATTATTATCGCTATAACTGTTATTATTATCCTCATTATTATTATTATTATCGCTATAACTGTTATTATTATCCTTATTACTATTATTATTATCGCTATAACTGTTATTATTATGCTTATTCTATTGTTACTATCCCTATTACTCTTGTCTATATCCTTATAACTATTATTATTATCCTTAATACTATTATTATTATCGCTATAACTGTTATTATTATTCTTGTTACTATTATTACTGTCCGTATTACTCTTGCCTTTATCCTTAATACTATTATTATTATCGCTATAACTGTTATTATTATTCTTGTTACTATTATTATTATCCCTATTCCTCTTGTCTTTCTCCTTATAACTATTATTATTATCCTTATTACTATTATTATTATCTCTATAACTGCTCTTATTATCATTCCTACTGTTATTATTATCGCTATAGCTGTTTTTATTATGCTTATTCTATTGTTACTATCCCTATTACTCTTGTCTTCATCCTTATAACTGTTATTATTATCCTTAATACTATTATTATTATCGCTATAACTGTTATTATTATTCTTATTACTATTATTATTATCGCTTTAACTGTTATTATTATTCTTATTACTATTATTATTATCCCTATTCCTCTTGTCTTTCTCCTTATAACTATTATTATTATCGCTAGAACTGTTATTATTATTCTCATTACTATTACTATTATCCCTATTCCTCTTGTCTTTATCCTTACAACTATTATTATTATCCTTATTATTATTATTATTATCGCTATAACTGTTGTTATTATTCTTGTTACTATTTTTATTATCCCTATTCCTCTTGTCTTTCTCCTTATAACTATTATTATTATCCTTATTACTATTATTATTATCTCTATAACTGCTCTTATTATCATTCCTACTGTTATTATTATCGCTATAACTGTTTTTATTATGCTTATTCTATTGTTACTATCCCTATTACTCTTGTCTTCATCCTTATAACTATTATTATTATCCTTATTACTATTATTATTATTTCTATAACTGCTCTTATTATCATTCCTACTGTTATTATTATCGCTATAACTGTTTTTATTATGCTTATTCTATTGTTACTATCTCTATTACTCTTGTCTTTCTCCTTATATCTATTATTATTATCCTTATTATTATTATTATTATCGCTTTAACTGTTATTATTATTCTTGTTACTATTATTATTATCGCTATTCCTCTTGTCTTTATCCTTATAACTATTATTATTATCCTTATTACTATTATTATTATCACTATAACTGTTATTATTATCCTTAATACTATTATTATTATCGCTATAACTGTTATTATTATTCTTGTTACTATTATTAATATCCCTATTCCTCTTGTCAATCCCCTTATAACTATTATTATTATCGCTATAACTGTTATTATTATCCTTAATACTATTATTATTATCAGTATAACTGTTATTATTATTCTTATTACTATTGTTACTATATCTATTGCTCTTGTCTTTCTCCTTATATCTATTATTATTATCCTTATTATTATTATTATTATCGCTTTAACTGTTATTATTATTCTTGTTACTATTATTATTATCGCTATTCCTCTTGTCTTTATCCTTATAACTATTATTATTATCCTTATTACTATTATTATTATCGCTATAACTGTTGTTATTATTCTTGTTACTATTTTTATTATCCCTATTCCTCTTGTCTTTCTCCTTATAACTAATATTATTATCGCTATAACTGTTATTATTATGCTTACTCTATTGTTACTATCCCTATTACTCTTGTCTTCATCCTTATAACTATTATTGTTATCCTTATTACTATTATTATTATCTCTATAACTGCTCTTATTATCATTCCTACTGTTATTATTAACGCTATAACTGTTATTATTATCCTTATTACTATTATTATTATCGCTATAACTGTTATTATTATTCTTGTTACTATTATTACTGTCCGTATTACTCTTGCCTTTATCCTTAATACTATTATTATTATCGCTATAACTGTTATTATTATTCTTGTTACTATTATTATTATCCCTATTCCTCTTGTCTTTCTCCTTATAACTATTATTATTATCCTTATTATTATTATTATTATCGCTATAACTGTTGTTATTATTCTTGTTACTATTTTTATTATCGCTATACCTCTTGTCTTTATCCTTATAACTATTATTATTATCCTTATTACTATTATTATTATCGCTATAACTGTTGTTATTATTCTTGTTACTATTTTTATTATCCCTATTCCTCTTGTCTTTCTCCTTATAACTAATATTATTATCGCTATAACTGTTATTATTATGCTTACTCTATTGTTACTATCCCTATTACTCTTGTCTTCATCCTTATAACTATTATTGTTATCCTTATTACTATTATTATTATCTCTATAACTGCTCTTATTATCATTCCTACTGTTATTATTAACGCTATAACTGTTATTATTATCCTTATTACTATTATTATTATCGCTATAACTGTTATTATTATTCTTGTTACTATTATTATTATCCCTATTCCTCTTGTCTTTCTTCTCATAACTATTATTATTATCCTCATTATTATTATTATTATCGCTATAACTGTTGTTATTATTCTTGTTACTATTTTTATTATCCCTATTCCTCTTGTCTTTCTCCTTATAACTATTATTATTATCGCTATAACTGTTATTATTATTCGTATTACTATTACTATTATCCCTATTCTTCTTGTCTTTATCCTTATAACTATTATTATTCTCTTTATTATTATTATTATTATTATCGCTAACACTGTTGTTATTACCCTTATTTCTATTATTATTATCGCTATAACTGTTATTCTTATTCTTATTACTATTACTATTATCCCTATACCACTTGTCTTTATCCTTATAACTATTATTATTATCCTTATTATTATTATTATTATCGCTATAACTGTTATTATTATCCTTATTACTATTATTCTTATCGCTATAACTGTTATTATTATGCTTATTCTATTGTTACTATACCTATTACTCTTGTCTATATCCTTACAACTATTATTATTATCCTTATTACTATTATTATTATCGCTATAACTGTTATTATAATGTTTATTCTATTGTTACTATCTGTATTACTCTTGCCTTTATCATTATAACTATTATTATTATCGCTATAACTGTTATTATTATTCTTGTTACTATTATTACTGTCCGTATTACTCTTGCCTTTATCCTTAATACTATTATTATTATCGCTATAACTGTTATTATTATTCTTGTTACTATTATTATTATCCCTATTCCTCTTGTCTTTCTCCTTATAACTATTATTATTATCCTTATTATTATTATTATTATCGCTATAACTGTTGTTATTATTCTTGTTACTATTTTTATTATCCCTATTCCTCTTGTCTTTCTCCTTATAACTATTATTATTATCCTTATTACTATTATTATTATCTCTATAACTGCTCTTATTATCATTCCTACTGTTATTATTATCGCTATAGCTGTTTTTATTATGCTTATTCTATTGTTACTATCCCTATTACTCTTGTCTTCATCCTTATAACTGTTATTATTATCCTTAATACTATTATTATTATCGCTATAACTGTTATTATTATTCTTATTACTATTATTATTATCGCTTTAACTGTTATTATTATTCTTATTACTATTATTATTATCCCTATTCCTCTTGTCTTTCTCCTTATAACTATTATTATTATCGCTAGAACTGTTATTATTATTCTCATTACTATTACTATTATCCCTATTCCTCTTGTCTTTATCCTTACAACTATTATTATTATCCTTATTATTATTATTATTATCGCTATAACTGTTGTTAATATTCTTGTTACTATTTTTATTATCCCTATTCCTCTTGTCTTTCTCCTTATAACTATTATTATTATCCTTATTACTATTATTATTATCTCTATAACTGCACTTATTATCATTCCTACTGTTATTATTATCGCCATAACTGTTTTTATTATGCTTATTCTATTGTTACTATCCCTATTACTCTTGTCTTCATCCTTATAACTATTATTATTATCCTTATTACTATTATTATTATCTCTATAACTGCTCTTATTATCATTCCTACTGTTATTATTATCGCTATAACTGTTACTATTAATCTTATTACTATTATTATTATCCCTATTACCCTTGTATTTATCCGTATTTCTATTATTATTATCGCTATAACTGTTATTATTATCCTTAATACTATTATTATTATCGCTATAACTGTTATTATTATTCTTGTTACTATTATTATTATCCCTATTCCTCTTGTCTTTCCCCTTATAACTATTATTATTATCCTTAATACTATTATTACTATCAGTATAACTGTTATTATTATTCTTATTACTATTACTATTATCCCCATTCCTCTTGTCTTTATCCTTATAACTATTGTTATTATCCTTATTACTGTTATTATTATCGCTATAACTATTATTATTATCCTTATTATTATTATTATTATCGCTATAACTGTTATTATTATTATTATTACTATTATTATTATCGCTTTAACTGTTATTATTATTCTTATTACTATTATTATTATCGCTATAACTGTTATTGTTATTCTTGTTAGTATTATTACTGTCCGTATTACTCTTGCCTTTATCCTTAATACTATTATTATTATCGCTATAACTGTTATTATTATTCTTGTTACTATTATTATTATCCCTATTCCTCTTGTCTTTCTCCTTATAACTATTATTATTATCCTTATTATTATTATTATTATCGCTATAACTGTTATTATTATTATTATTACTATTATTATTATCGCTTTAACTGTTATTATTATTCTTATTACTATTATTATTATCGCTATAACTGTTATTATTATTCTTGTTAGTATTATTATTATCGCTATAACTGTTATTATAATGTTTATTCTATTGTTACTATCTGTATTACTCTTGCCTTTATCATTATAACTATTATTATTATCGCTATAACTGTTATTATTATGCTTATTCTATTGTTACTATCTCTATTACTCTTGTCTTTCTCCTTATATCTATTATTATTATCCTTATTATTATTATTATTATCGCTTTAACTGTTATTATTATTCTTGTTACTATTATTATTATCGCTATTCCTCTTGTCTTTATCCTTATAACTATTATTATTATCCTTATTACTATTATTATTATCGCTATAACTGTTATTATTATTCTTAATACTATTATTATTATGGCTATAACTGTTATTATTATCCTTATTACTATTATTATTATCGCTATAACTGTTATTATTATTCTTGTTACTATTATTACTGTCCGTATTACTCTTGCCTTTATCCTTAATACTATTATTATTATCGCTATAACTGTTATTATTATTCTTGTTACTATTATTATTATCCCTATTCCTCTTGTCTTTCTCCTTATAACTATTATTATTATCCTTATTATTATTATTATTATCGCTATAACTGTTGTTATTATTCTTGTTACTATTTTTATTATCCCTATTCCTCTTGTCTTTCTCCTTATAACTATTATTATTATCCTTATTACTATTATTATTATCTCTATAACTGCTCTTATTATCATTCCTACTGTTATTATTATCGCTATAGCTGTTTTTATTATGCTTATTCTATTGTTACTATCCCTATTACTCTTGTCTTCATCCTTATAACTGTTATTATTATCCTTAATACTATTATTATTATCGCTATAACTGTTATTATTATTCTTATTACTATTATTATTATCGCTTTAACTGTTATTATTATTCTTATTACTATTATTATTATCCCTATTCCTCTTGTCTTTCTCCTTATAACTATTATTATTATCGCTAGAACTGTTATTATTATTCTCATTACTATTACTATTATCCCTATTCCTCTTGTCTTTATCCTTACAACTATTATTATTATCCTTATTATTATTATTATTATCGCTATAACTGTTATTATTATTCTTGTTACTATTATTACTGTCCGTATTACTCTTGCCTTTATCCTTAATACTATTATTATTATCGCTATAACTGTTATTATTATTCTTGTTACTATTATTATTATCCCTATTCCTCTTGTCTTTCTCCTTATAACTATTATTATTATCCTCATTATTATTATTATTATCGCTATAACTGTTGTTATTATTCTTGTTACTATTTTTACTATCCCTATACCACTTGTCTTTATCCTTATAACTATTATTATTATCCTTATTATTATTATTATTATCGCTATAACTGTTATTATTATCCTTATTACTATTATTATTATCGCTATAACTGTTATTATAATGTTTATTCTATTGTTACTATCTGTATTACTCTTGCCTTTATCATTATAACTATTATTATTATCGCTATAACTGTTATTATTATGCTTATTCTATTGTTACTATCTCTATTACTCTTGTCTTTCTCCTTATATCTATTATTATTATCCTTATTATTATTATTATTATCGCTTTAACTGTTATTATTATTCTTGTTACTATTATTATTATCGCTATTCCTCTTGTCTTTATCCTTATAACTATTATTATTATCCTTATTACTATTATTATTATCGCTATAACTGTTATTATTATTCTTAATACTATTATTATTATCGCTATAACTGTTATTATTATTCTTGTTACTATTACTATTATCCCTATTCCTCTTGTCTTTATCCTTATAACTATTATTATTATCCTCATTATTATTATTATTATCGCTATAACTGTTATTATTATCCTCATTATTATTATTATTATCGCTATAACTGTTATTATTATCCTTATTACTATTATTATTATCGCTATAACTGTTATTATTATGCTTATTCTATTGTTACTATCCCTATTACTCTTGTCTATATCCTTATAACTATTATTATTATCCTTAATACTATTATTATTATCGCTATAACTGTTATTATTATTCTTGTTACTATTATTATTATTCCTATTCCTCTTGTCTTTCTCCTTATAACTATTATTATTATCCTTATTACTATTATTATTATCTCTATAACTGCTCTTATTATCATTCCTACTGTTATTATTATCGCTATAGCTGTTTTTATTATGCTTATTCTATTGTTACTATCCCTATTACTCTTGTCTTCATCCTTATAACTGTTATTATTATCCTTAATACTATTATTATTATCGCTATAACTGTTATTATTATTCTTATTACTATTATTATTATCGCTTTAACTGTTATTATTATTCTTATTACTATTATTATTATCCCTATTCCTCTTGTCTTTCTCCTTATAACTATTATTATTATCGCTAGAACTGTTATTATTATTCTCATTACTATTACTATTATCCCTATTCCTCTTGTGTTTATCCTTACAACTATTATTATTATCCTTATTATTATTATTATTATCGCTATAACTGTTGTTATTATTCTTGTTACTATTTTTATTATCCCTATTCCTCTTGTCTTTCTCCTTATAACTATTATTATTATCCTTATTACTATTATTATTATCTCTATAACTGCTCTTATTATCATTCCTACTGTTATTATTATCGCTATAACTGTTTTTATTATGCTTATTCTATTGTTACTATCCCTATTACTCTTGTCTTGATCCTTATAACTATTATTATTATCCTTATTACTATTATTATTATCTCTATAACTGCTCTTATTATCATTCCTACTGTTATTATTATCGCTATAACTGTTTTTATTATGCTTATTCTATTGTTACTATCTCTATTACTCTTGTCTTTCTCCTTATATCTATTATTATTATCCTTATTATTATTATTATTATCGCTTTAACTGTTATTATTATTCTTGTTACTATTATTATTATCGCTATTCCTCTTGTCTTTATCCTTATAACTATTATTATTATCCTTATTACTATTATTATTATCGCTATAACTGTTATTATTATCCTTAATACTATTATTATTATCGCTATAACTGTTATTATTATTCTTGTTACTATTATTAATATCCCTATTCCTCTTGTCAATCCCCTTATAACTATTATTATTATCCTTAATACTATTATTATTATCAGTATAACTGTTATTATTATTCTTATTACTATTGTTACTATATCTATTGCTCTTGTCTTTCTCCTTATATCTATTATTATTATCCTTATTATTATTATTATTATCGCTTTAACTGTTATTATTATTCTTGTTACTATTATTATTATCGCTATTCCTCTTGTCTTTATCCTTATAACTATTATTATTATCCTTATTACTATTATTATTATCGCTATAACTGTTGTTATTATTCTTGTTACTATTTTTATTATCCCTATTCCTCTTGTCTTTCTCCTTATAACTAATATTATTATCGCTATAACTGTTATTATTATGCTTACTCTATTGTTACTATCCCTATTACTCTTGTCTTCATCCTTATAACTATTATTGTTATCCTTATTACTATTATTATTATCTCTATAACTGCTCTTATTATCATTCCTACTGTTATTATTAACGCTATAACTGTTATTATTATCCTTATTACTATTATTATTATCGCTATAACTGTTATTATTATTCTTGTTACTATTATTACTGTCCGTATTACTCTTGCCTTTATCCTTAATACTATTATTATTATCGCTATAACTGTTATTATTATTCTTGTTACTATTATTATTATCCCTATTCCTCTTGTCTTTCTCCTTATAACTATTATTATTATCCTTATTATTATTATTATTATCGCTATAACTGTTGTTATTATTCTTGTTACTATTTTTATTATCGCTATTCCTCTTGTCTTTATCCTTATAACTATTATTATTATCCTTATTACTATTATTATTATCGCTATAACTGTTGTTATTATTCTTGTTACTATTTTTATTATCCCTATTCCTCTTGTCTTTCTCCTTATAACTAATATTATTATCGCTATAACTGTTATTATTATGCTTACTCTATTGTTACTATCCCTATTACTCTTGTCTTCATCCTTATAACTATTATTGTTATCCTTATTACTATTATTATTATCTCTATAACTGCTCTTATTATCATTCCTACTGTTATTATTAACGCTATAACTGTTATTATTATCCTTATTACTATTATTATTATCGCTATAACTGTTATTATTATTCTTGTTACTATTATTACTGTCCGTATTACTCTTGCCTTTATCCTTAATACTATTATTATTATCGCTATAACTGTTATTATTATTCTTGTTACTATTATTATTATCCCTATTCCTCTTGTCTTTCTTCTCATAACTATTATTATTATCCTCATTATTATTATTATTATCGCTATAACTGTTGTTATTATTCTTGTTACTATTTTTATTATCCCTATTCCTCTTGTCTTTCTCCTTATAACTATTATTATTATCGCTATAACTGTTATTATTATTCGTATTACTATTACTATTATCCCTATTCTTCTTGTCTTTATCCTTATAACTATTATTATTCTCTTTATTATTATTATTATTATTATCGCTAACACTGTTGTTATTACCCTTATTTCTATTATTATTATCGCTATAACTGTTATTCTTATTCTTATTACTATTACTATTATCCCTATACCACTTGTCTTTATCCTTATAACTATTATTATTATCCTTATTATTATTATTATTATCGCTATAACTGTTATTATTATCCTTATTACTATTATTCTTATCGCTATAACTGTTATTATTATGCTTATTCTATTGTTACTATACCTATTACTCTTGTCTATATCCTTACAACTATTATTATTATCCTTATTACTATTATTATTATCGCTATAACTGTTATTATAATGTTTATTCTATTGTTACTATCTGTATTACTCTTGCCTTTATCATTATAACTATTATTATTATCGCTATAACTGTTATTATTATTCTTGTTACTATTATTACTGTCCGTATTACTCTTGCCTTTATCCTTAATACTATTATTATTATCGCTATAACTGTTATTATTATTCTTGTTACTATTATTATTATCCCTATTCCTCTTGTCTTTCTCCTTATAACTATTATTATTATCCTTATTATTATTATTATTATCGCTATAACTGTTGTTATTATTCTTGTTACTATTTTTATTATCCCTATTCCTCTTGTCTTTCTCCTTATAACTATTATTATTATCCTTATTACTATTATTATTATCTCTATAACTGCTCTTATTATCATTCCTACTGTTATTATTATCGCTATAGCTGTTTTTATTATGCTTATTCTATTGTTACTATCCCTATTACTCTTGTCTTCATCCTTATAACTGTTATTATTATCCTTAATACTATTATTATTATCGCTATAACTGTTATTATTATTCTTATTACTATTATTATTATCGCTTTAACTGTTATTATTATTCTTATTACTATTATTATTATCCCTATTCCTCTTGTCTTTCTCCTTATAACTATTATTATTATCGCTAGAACTGTTATTATTATTCTCATTACTATTACTATTATCCCTATTCCTCTTGTCTTTATCCTTACAACTATTATTATTATCCTTATTATTATTATTATTATCGCTATAACTGTTGTTAATATTCTTGTTACTATTTTTATTATCCCTATTCCTCTTGTCTTTCTCCTTATAACTATTATTATTATCCTTATTACTATTATTATTATCTCTATAACTGCACTTATTATCCTTCCTACTGTTATTATTATCGCCATAACTGTTTTTATTATGCTTATTCTATTGTTACTATCCCTATTACTCTTGTCTTCATCCTTATAACTATTATTATTATCCTTATTACTATTATTATTATCTCTATAACTGCTCTTATTATCATTCCTACTGTTATTATTATCGCTATAACTGTTACTATTAATCTTATTACTATTATTATTATCCCTATTACCCTTGTATTTATCCGTATTTCTATTATTATTATCGCTATAACTGTTATTATTATCCTTAATACTATTATTATTATCGCTATAACTGTTATTATTATTCTTGTTACTATTATTATTATCCCTATTCCTCTTGTCTTTCCCCTTATAACTATTATTATTATCCTTAATACTATTATTACTATCAGTATAACTGTTATTATTATTCTTATTACTATTACTATTATCCCCATTCCTCTTGTCTTTATCCTTATAACTATTGTTATTATCCTTATTACTGTTATTATTATCGCTATAACTATTATTATTATCCTTATTATTATTATTATTATCGCTATAACTGTTATTATTATTATTATTACTATTATTATTATCGCTTTAACTGTTATTATTATTCTTATTACTATTATTATTATCGCTATAACTGTTATTGTTATTCTTGTTAGTATTATTACTGTCCGTATTACTCTT
>CAMAOC010000522.1:0-29025 GCA_945859555.1 Megachile ligniseca | reverse complement strand
AGTAATAAGGATAATAATAACAGTTATAGCGATAATAACAATAGTAATAAGGATAATAATAACAGTTATAGCGATAATAATAATAGTAATAAGGGAAATAATAATAATTATCAGGATAAAGACAAGAGTAATAGGGATAGTAATAATAGAATAAGTATAGTAATAACAGTCATAGCGACAATAATAATAGTAATAAGGATAATAATAATAGTTATAGTGCGAATAATAATAGTAATAAGGATAAACATAATAGTTATAGTGCTAATAATACTAGTAAGAAGGATAATAATAACAGTCATAGCGATAATAATAATAGTAATAAGGGAAATAATAATAGTTATAAGGATAAAGAGAAGAGTAATAGGGATAGTAGTAATAGAATAAGTATAGTAATAACAGTCATAGCGATAATAATAATAGTAATAAGGATAATAATAATAGTTATAGTGCGAATAATAATAGTAATAAGGATAAACATAATAGTTTATAGTGCTAATAATACTAGTAATAAGGATAATAATAACAGTTATAGCAATAATAATAATAGTAATAAGGGAAATAATAATAGTTATAAGGATAAAGAGAAGAGTAATAGGGATGGTAATAACAGAATAAGTATAAGAATAACAGTCATAGCGATAATAATAATAGTAATAAGCATAATAATAATAGTTATAGTGCTAATAATAATAGTAATAAGGATAATAATAACAGTTATAGCGATAATAACAATAGTAATAAGGATAATAATAACAGTTATAGCGATAATAATAATAGTAATAAGGGAAATAATAATAGTTATAAGGATAAAGAGAAGAGTAATAGGGATGGTAATAACAGAATAAGTATAATAATAACAGTCATAGCGATAATAATAATAGTAATAAGCATAATAATAATAGTTATAGTGCGAATAATAATAGTAATAAGGATATACATAATAGTTATAGTGCTAATAATACTAGTAATGACGATAATAATAACAGTCATAGCCATAATAATAATAGTAATAAGGGAAATAATAATAGTTATAAGGATAAAGAGAAGAGTAATAGGGATGGTAATAACAGAATAAGTATAATAATAACAGTCATAGCGATAATAATAATAGAAATAAGGATAATAATAATAGTTATAGTGCTAGTAATAATAGTAATAAGGATAATAATAATAGTTATAGCGATAATAATAATAGTAATAAGGGAAATAATAATAATTATAAGGATAAAGAGAAGAGTAATAGGGATGGTAATAACAAAATAGGTATAATAATAACAGTCATAGCGATAATAATAATAGTTATAATGCTAATAGTAATAGTAATAAGGATAATAATAACAGTTATAGCGATAATAACAATAGTAATAAGGATAATAATAACAGTTATAGCGATAATAATAATAGTAATAAGGGAAATAATAATAATTATCAGGATAAAGACAAGAGTAATAGGGATAGTAATAATAGAATAAGTATAGTAATAACAGTCATAGCGACAATAATAATAGTAATAAGGATAATAATAATAGTTATAGTGCGAATAATAATAGTAATAAGGATAATAATAATAGTTATAGTGCTAATAATACTAGTAATGACGATAATAATAACAGTCATAGCCATAATAATAATAGTAATAAGGGAAATAATAATAGTTATAAGGATAAAGAGAAGAGTAATCGGGATGGTAATAACAGAATAAGTATAATAATAACAGTCATAGCGATAATAATAATAGAAATAAGGATAATAATAATAGTTATAGTGCTAGTAATAATAGTAATAAGGATAATAATAATAGTTATAGCGATAATAATAATAGTAATAAGGGAAATAATAATAATTATAAGGATAAAGAGAAGAGTAATAGGGATGGTAATAACAAAATAGGTATAATAATAACAGTCATAGCGATAATAATAATAGTTATAATGCTAATAGTAATAGTAATAAGGATAATAATAACAGTTATAGCGATAATAACAATAGTAATAAGGATAATAATAACAGTTATAGCGATAATAATAATAGTAATAAGGGAAATAATAATAATTATCAGGATAAAGACAAGAGTAATAGGGATAGTAATAATAGAATAAGTATAGTAATAACAGTCATAGCGACAATAATAATAGTAATAAGGATAATAATAATAGTTATAGTGCGAATAATAATAGTAATAAGGATATACATAATAGTTATAGTGCTAATAATACTAGTAATGACGATAATAATAACAGTCATAGCCATAATAATAATAGTAATAAGGGAAATAATAATAGTTATAAGGATAAAGAGAAGAGTAATAGGGATGGTAATAACAGAATAAGTATAATAATAACAGTCATAGCGATAATAATAATAGAAATAAGGATAATAATAATAGTTATAGTGCTAGTAATAATAGTAATAAGGATAATAATAATAGTTATAGCGATAATAATAATAGTAATAAGGGAAATAATAATAATTATAAGGATAAAGAGAAGAGTAATAGGGATGGTAATAACAAAATAGGTATAATAATAACAGTCATAGCGATAATAATAATAGTTATAATGCTAATAGTAATAGTAATAAGGATAATAATAACAGTTATAGCGATAATAACAATAGTAATAAGGATAATAATAACAGTTATAGCGATAATAATAATAGTAATAAGGGAAATAATAATAATTATCAGGATAAAGACAAGAGTAATAGGGATAGTAATAATAGAATAAGTATAGTAATAACAGTCATAGCGACAATAATAATAGTAATAAGGATAATAATAATAGTTATAGTGCGAATAATAATAGTAATAAGGATAATAATAATAGTTATAGTGCGAATAATAATAGTAATAAGGATAAGCATAATAGTTATAGTGCTAATAATACTAGTAATAAGGATAATAATAACAGTCATAGCGATAATAATAATAGTAATAAGGGAAATAATAATAGTTATAAGGATAAAGACAAGAGAAATAGGGATAGTAATAATAGAATAAGTATAATAATAACAGTCATAGCGATAATAATAATAGTAATAAGCATAATAATAATAGTTATAGTGCGAATAATAATAGTAATAAGGATATACATAATAGTTATAGTGCTAATAATACTAGTAATAAGGATAATAATAACAGTTATAGCGATAATAATGATAGTAATAAGGGAAATAATAATAGTTATAAGGATAAAGAGAAGAGTAATAGGGATGGTAATAACAGAATAAGTATAATAATAACAGTCATAGCGATAATAATAATAGTAATAAGCATAATAATAATAGTTATAGTGCTAATAATAATAGTAATAAGGATAATAATAACAGTTACAGCGATAATAATAATAGTAATAAGGATAAAGACAAGAGTAATAGGGATAGTAATAATAGAATAAGGATAATAATAACAGTCATAGCCATAATAATAATAGTTATAGCGATAATAATAATAGTAATTAGGATAATAATAATAGTTATAGTGCGAATAATAATAGTAATAAGGAAAATAATAATAGTTATAAGCATAAAGAGAAGAGTAATAGGGATAGTAATAATAGAATAAGTATAATAATAACAGTCATAGCGATAATAATAATAGTAATAAGGATAATAATAATAGTTATAGTGCTAGTAATAATAGTAATAAGGATAATAATAATAGTTATAGCGATAATAATAATAGTAATAAGGATAATAATAATAGTTATTGTGCGAATAATAATAGTAATAAGGATAAACATAATAGTTATAGTGCTAATAATACTAGTAATAAGGATAATAATAACAGTTATAGCGATCATAATAATAGTAATAAGGGAAATAATAATAATTATCAGGATAAAGACAAGAGTAATAGGGATAGTAATAATAGAATAAGTATACTAATAACAGTCATAGCGATAATAATACTAGTAATAAGGATAATAATAACAGTTATAGCGATAATAATAATAGTAATAAGGGAAATAATAATAATTATCAGGATAAAGACAAGAGTAATCTGGATAGTAATAATAGAATAAGTATACTAATAACAGTCATAGCGATAATAATAATAGTAATAAGGATAATAATAATAGTTATTGTGCGAATAATAATAGTAATAAGGATAAACATAATAGTTATAGTGCTAATAATACTAGTAATAAGGATAATAATAACAGTTATAGCCATCATAATAATAGTAATAAGGGAAATAATAATAGTTATAAGGATAAAGAGAAGAGTAATAGGGATGGTAATAACAGAATAAGTATAATAATAACAGTCATAGCGATAATAGTAATAGTAGTAAGGGAAATAATAATAATAATTATCAGGATAAAGACAAGAGTAATAGGGATAGTAATAATAGAATAAGTATAGTAATAACAGTCATAGCGATAATAATAATAGTAATAAGGATAATAATAATAGTTATAGTGCGAATAATAATAGTAATAAGGATATACATAATAGTTATAGTGCTAATAATACTAGTAATAAGGATAATAATAACAGTTATAGCGATAATAATAATAGTAATAAGGGAAATAATAATAGTTATAAGGATAAAGAGAAGAGTAATAGGGATGGTAATAACAGGATAAGTATAATAATAACAGTCATAGCGATAATAATAATAGTAATAAGCATAATAATAATAGTTATGGTGCTAATAATAATAGTAATAAGGGAAATAATAATAATTATCAGGATAAAGACAAGAGTAATAGGGATAGTAATAATAGAATAAATATACTTATAACAGTCATAGCGATAATAATAATAGTAATATGGATAATAATAATAGTTATTGTGCGAATAATAATAGTAATAAGGATAATAATAATAGTTATTGTGCGAATAATAATAGTAATAAGGATAAACATAATAGTTATAGTGTTAATAATACTAGTAATAAGGATAATAATAATAGTTATTGTGCGCATAATAATAGTAAAAAGGATAAACGTAATAGTTATAGTGCTAATAATACTAGTAATAAGGATAATAATAATAGTTATAGTGCGAATAATAATAGTAATAAGGATAATAATAACAGTTATAGCGATAATAATAATAGTAATAAGGGAAATAATAATAATTATCAGGATAAAGACAAGAGAAATAGGGATAGTAATAATAGAATAAGTATAATAATAACAGTCATAGCGATAATAATAATAGTAATAAGCATAATAATAATAGTTATAGTGCTAATAATAATAATAGTAATAAGCATAATAATAATAGTTATAAGGATAGAGACAAGAGTAATAGGGATTGTAATAATAGAATAAGGATAATGATAACAGTCATAGCGATAATAATAATAGTAATAAGGATAATAATAATAGTTATAGTGCGAATAATAATAGTAATAAGGATATACATAATAGTTATAGTGCTAATAATACTAGTAATAAGGATAATAATAACAGTTATAGCGATAATAATAATAGTAATAAGGGAAATAATAATAATTATCAGGATAAAGACAAGAGTAATAGGGATAGTAATAATAGAATAAGTATAATAATAACAGTCATAGCGATAATAATAATAGTAATAAGGATAATAATAATAGTTATAGTGCTAGTAATAATAGTAATAAGGATAATAATAATAGTTATAGCGATAATAATAATAGTAATAAGGATAATAATAATAGTTATTGTGCGAATAATAATAGTAATAAGGATAAACATAATAGTTATAGTGCTAATAATACTAGTAATAAGGATAATAATAACAGTTATAGCGATCATAATAATAGTAATAAGGGAAATAATAATAGTTATAAGGATAAAGAGAAGAGTAATAGGGATTTTAATAACAGAATAAGTATAATAATAACAGTCATAGCGATAATAATAACAGTAATAAGCATAATAATAATAGTTATAGTGCTAATAATAATAATAATAAGGATATACATAATAGTTATAGTGCTAATAATACTAGTAATAAGGATAATAATAACAGTTATAGCGATAATAATAATAGTAATAAGGGAAATAATAATAATTATCAGGATAAAGACAAGAGTAATAGGGATAGTAATAATAGAATAAGTATACTAATAACAGTCATAGCGATAATAATAATAGTAATAAGGATAATAATAATAGTTGTAGTGCGAATAATAATAGTAATAAGGATAAACATAATAGTTATAGTGCTAATAATACTAGTAATAAGGATAATAATAACAGTTATAGTGATAATAATAATAGTAATAAGGGAAATAATAATAGTTATTAGGATAAAGAGAAGAGTAATAGGGATGGTAATAACAGAATAAGTATACTAATAACAGTCATAGCGATAATAATAATAGTAATAAGGATAATAATAATAGTTGTAGTGCGAATAATAATAGTAATAAGGATAAACATAATAGTTATAGTGCTAATAATACTAGTAATAAGGATAATAATAACAGTTATAGCGATAATAATAATAGTAATAAGGGAAATAATAATAATTATCAGGATAAAGACAAGAGTAATAGGGATAGTAATAATAGAATAAGTATAATAATAACAGTCATAGCGATAATAATAATAGTAATAAGGATAATAATAATAGTTATAGTGCTAGTAATAATAGTAATAAGGATAATAATAATAGTTATAGCGATAATAATAATAGTAATAAGGATAATAATAATAGTTATTGTGCGAATAATAATAGTAATAAGGATAAACATAATAGTTATAGTGCTAATAATACTAGTAATAAGGATAATAATAACAGTTATAGCGATCATAATAATAGTAATAAGGGAAATAATAATAGTTATAAGGATAAAGAGAAGAGTAATAGGGATTTTAATAACAGAATAAGTATAATAATAACAGTCATAGCGATAATAATAACAGTAATAAGCATAATAATAATAGTTATAGTGCTAATAATAATAATAATAAGGATATACATAATAGTTATAGTGCTAATAATACTAGTAATAAGGATAATAATAACAGTTATAGCGATAATAATAATAGTGTTAAGGGAAATAATAATAATAATTATCCGGATAAAGACAAGAGTAATAGGGATAGTAATAATAGAATAAGTATAGTAATAACAGTCATAGCGATAATAATAATAGTAATAAGGATAATAATAATAGTTATAGTGCGAATAATAATAGTAATAAGGATAAACATAATAGTTATAGTGCTAATAATACTAGTAATAAGGATAATAATAACAGTTATAGCGATAATAATAATAGTAATAAGGGAAATAATAATAGTTATAAGGATAAAGAGAAGAGTAATAGGGATGGTAATAACAGAATAAGTATAATAATAACAGTCATAGCGATAATAATAATAGTAATAAGCATAATAATAATAGTTATGGTGCTAATAATAATAGTAATAAGGGAAATAATAATAATTATCAGGATAAAGACAAGAGTAATAGGGATAGTAATAATAGAATAAGTATACTTATAACAGTCATAGCGATAATAATAATAGTAATATGGATAATAATAATAGTTATTGTGCGAATTATAATAGTAATAAGGATAATAATAATAGTTATTGTGCGAATAATAATAGTAATAAGGATAAACATAATAGTTATAGTGTTAATAATACTAGTAATAAGGATAATAATAATAGTTATTGTGCGCATAATAATAGTAAAAAGGATAAACATAATAGTTATAGTGCTAATAATACTAGTAATAAGGATAATAATAATAGTTATAGTGCGAATAATAGTAGTAATAAGGATAATAATAACAGTTATAGCGATAATAATAATAGTAATAAGGGAGATAATAATAATTATCAGGATAAAGACAAGAGTAATAGGGATAGTAATAATAGAATAAGTATAATAATAACAGTCATAGCGATAATAATAATAGTAATAAGCATAATAATAATAGTTATAGTGCTAATAATAATAATAGTAATAAGCATAATAATAATAGTTATAAGGATAGAGACAAGAGTAATAGGGATTGTAATAATAGAATAAGGATAATGATAACAGTCATAGCGATAATAATAATAGTAATAAGGATAATAATAATAGTTATAGTGCGAATAATAATAGTAATAAGGATATACATAATAGTTATAGTGCTAATAATACTAGTAATAAGGATAACAATAACAGTTATAGCGATCATAATAATAGTAATAAGGGAAATAATAATAATTATCAGGATAAAGACAAGAGTAATAGGGATAGTAATAATAGAATAAGTATACTAATAACAGTCATAGCGATAATAATAATAGTAATAAGGATAATAATAATAGTTATTGTGCGAATAATAATAGTAATAAGGATAAACATAATAGTTATAGTGTTAATAATACTAGTAATAAGGATAATAATAACAGTTATAGCGATCATAATAATAGTAATAAGGGAAATAATAATAGTTATAAGGATAAAGAGAAGAGTAATAGGGATGGTAATAACAGAATAAGTATAATAATAACAGTCATAGCGATAATAATAATAGTAGTAAGCATAATAATAATAGTTATAGTGCTAATAATAATAGTAATAAGGATATACATAATAGTTATAGTGCTAACAATAATAGTAATAAGGATATTAATAACAGTTATATCGATAATAATAATAGTAATAAGGGAAATAATAATAATAATTATCAGGATAAAGACAAGAGTAATAGGGATAGTAATAATAGAATAAGTATAGTAATAACAGTCATAGCGATAATAATAATAGTAATAAGGATAATAATAATAGTTATAGTGCGAATAATAATAGTAATAAGGATAAACATAATAGTTATAGTGCTAATAATACTAGTAATAAGGATAATAATAACAGTTATAGCGATAATAATAATAGTAATAAGGGAAATAATAATAGTTATAAGGATAAAGAGAAGAGTAATAGGGATGGTAATAACAGAATAAGTATAATAATAACAGTCATAGCGATAATAATAATAGTAATAAGCATAATAATAATAGTTATAGTGCTAATAATAATGGTAATAAGGATAATAATAACAGTTATAGCGATAATAATAATAGTAATAAGGATAATAATAACAGTTATAGCGATAATAATAATAGTAATAAGGGAAATAATAACAATTATCAGGATAAAGACAAGAGTAATAGGGATAGTAATAATAGAATAAGGATAATGATAACAGTCATAGCGATAATAATAATAGTAATAAGGATAATAATAATAGTTATAGTGCGAATAATAATAGTAATAAGGATAAACATAATAGTTATAGTGCTAATAATACTAGTAATAAGGATAATAATAACAGTTATAGCGATAATAATAATAGTAATAAGGGAAATAATAATAGTTATAAGGATAAAGAGATGAGTAATACGGATGGTAATAACAGAATAAGTATAATAATAACAGTCATAGCGATAATAATAATAGTAATAAGGATAATAATAATAGTTATAGTGCGAATAATAATAGTAATAAGGATATACATAATAGTTATAGTGCTAATAATACTAGTAATAAGGATAATAATAACAGTTATAGCGATAATAATAATAGTAATAAGGGAAATAATAATAATTATCAGGATAAAGACAAGAGTAATCTGGATAGTAATAATAGAATAAGTATACTAATAACAGTCATAGCGATAATAATAATAGTAATAAGGATAATAATAATAGTTATTGTGCGAATAATACTAGTAATAAGGATAATAATAACAGTTATAGCGATCATAATAATAGTAATAAGGGAAATAATAATAGTTATAAGGATAAAGAGAAGAGTAATAGGGATGGTAATAACAGAATAAGTATAATAATAACAGTCATAGCGATAATAATAATAGTAGTAAGCATAATAATAATAGTTATAGTGCTAATAATAATAGTAATAAGGATATACATAATAGTTATAGTGCTAACAATAATAGTAATAAGGATATTAATAACAGTTATATCGATAATAATAATAGTAATAAGGGAAATAATAATAATAATTATCAGGATAAAGACAAGAGTAATAGGGATAGTAATAATAGAATAAGTATACTTATAACAGTCATAGCGATAATAATAATAGTAATATGGATAATAATAATAGTTATTGTGCGAATAATAATGGTAATAAGGATAATAATAATAGTTATTGTGCGAATAATAATAGTAATAAGGATAAACATGATAGTTATAGTGTTAATAATACTAGTAATAAGGATAATAATAATAGTTATTGTGCGCATAATAATAGTAAAAAGGATAAACATAATAGTTATAGTGCTAATAATACTAGTAATAAGGATAATAATAATAGTTATAGTGCGAATAATAATAGTAATAAGGATAATAATAACAGTTATAGCGATAATAATAATAGTAATAAGGGAAATAATAATAATTATCAGGATAAAGACAAGAGTAATAGGGATAGTAATAATAGAATAAGTATAATAATAACAGTCATAGCGATAATAATAATAGTAATAAGCATAATAATAATAGTTATAGTGCTAATAATACTAGTAATAAGGATAATAAAAACAGTTATAGCGATAATAATAATAGTTATAAGGGAAATAATAATAATTATCAGGATAAAGACAAGAGTAATAGGGATAGTAATAATAGAATAAGTATACTAATAACAGTCATAGCGATAATAATAATAGTTATAGTGCGAATAATAATAGTAATAAGGATAAACATAATAGTTATAGTGCTAATAATACTAGTAATAAGGATAATAATAACAGTTATAGCGATAATAATAATAGTAATAAGGGAAATAATAATAGTTATAAGGATAAAGAGAAGAGTAATAGGGATGGTAATAACAGAATAAGTATAATAATAACAGTCATAGCGATAATAATAATAGTAATAAGCATAATAATAATAGTTATAGTGCTAATAATAATAATAATAAGGATATACATAATAGTTATAGTGCTAATAATACTAGTAATAAGGATAATAATAACAGTTATAGCGATAATAATAATAGTAATAAGGGAAATAATAATAGTTATAAGGATAAAGAGAAGAGTAATAGGGATGGTAATAGCAGAATAAGTATAATAATAACAGTCATAGCGATAATAATAATAGTAATAAGCATAATAATAATAGTTATAGTGCTAATAATAATAATAATAAGGATATACATAATAGTTATAGTGCTAATAATACTAGTAATAAGGATAATAATAACAGTTATAGCGATAATAATAATAGTAATAAGGGAAATAATAATAATTATCAGGATA
Organism: Megachile ligniseca; assembly: GCA_945859555.1. NCBI lineage: Eukaryota > Metazoa > Arthropoda > Insecta > Hymenoptera > Megachilidae > Megachile > Megachile ligniseca. The sequence continues at coordinate 17,786 of CAMAOC010000522.1, read as the reverse complement.
AAGACAAGAGTAATAGGGATAGTAATAATAGAATAAGTATACTAATAACAGTCATAGCGATAATAATAATAGTAATAAGGATAATAATAATAGTTGTAGTGCGAATAATAATAGTAATAAGGATAAACATAATAGTTATAGTGCTAATAATACTAGTAATAAGGATAATAATAACAGTTATAGTGATAATAATAATAGTAATAAGGGAAATAATAATAGTTATTAGGATAAAGAGAAGAGTAATAGGGATGGTAATAACAGAATAAGTATAATAATAACAGTCATAGCGATAATAATAATAGTAATAAGCATAATAATAATAGTTATAGTGCTAATAATAATAGTAATAAGCATAATAATAATAGTTATAAGGATAGAGACAAGAGTAATAGGGATAGTAATAATAGAATAAGGATAATGATAACAGTCATAGCGATAATAATAATAGTAATAAGGATAATAATAATAGTTATAGTGCGAATAATAATAGTAATAAGGATAAACATAATAGTTATAGTGCTAATAATACTAGTAATAAGGATAATAATAACAGTTATAGCGATAATAATAATAGTAATAAGGGAAATAATAATAGTTATAAGGATAAAGAGATGAGTAATACGGATGGTAATAACAGAATAAGTATAATAATAACAGTCATAGCGATAATAATAATAGTAATAAGGATAATAATAATAGTTATAGTGCGAATAATAATAGTAATAAGGATATACATAATAGTTATAGTGCTAATAATACTAGTAATAAGGATAATAATAACAGTTATAGCGATAATAATAATAGTAATAAGGGAAATAATAATAATTATCAGGATAAAGACAAGAGTAATCTGGATAGTAATAATAGAATAAGTATACTAATAACAGTCATAGCGATAATAATAATAGTAATAAGGATAATAATAATAGTTATTGTGCGAATAATAATAGTAATAAGGATAAACATAATAGTTATAGTGTTAATAATACTAGTAATAAGGATAATAATAACAGTTATAGCGATCATAATAATAGTAATAAGGGAAATAATAATAGTTATAAGGATAAAGAGAAGAGTAATAGGGATGGTAATAACAGAATAAGTATAATAATAACAGTCATAGCGATAATAATAATAGTAGTAAGCATAATAATAATAGTTATAGTGCTAATAATAATAGTAATAAGGATATACATAATAGTTATAGTGCTAACAATAATAGTAATAAGGATATTAATAACAGTTATATCGATAATAATAATAGTAATAAGGGAAATAATAATAATAATTATCAGGATAAAGACAAGAGTAATAGGGATAGTAATAATAGAATAAGTATAGTAATAACAGTCATAGCGATAATAATAATAGTAATAAGGATAATAATAATAGTTATAGTGCGAATAATAATAGTAATAAGGATAAACATAATAGTTATAGTGCTAATAATACTAGTAATAAGGATAATAATAACAGTTATAGCGATAATAATAATAGTAATAAGGGAAATAATAATAGTTATAAGGATAAAGAGAAGAGTAATAGGGATGGTAATAACAGAATAAGTATAATAATAACAGTCATAGCGATAATAATAATAGTAATAAGCATAATAATAATAGTTATAGTGCTAATAATAATAATAATAAGGATAATAATAATAGTTATAGTGCGAATAATAATAGTAATAAGGATAATAATAACAGTTATAGCGATAATAATAATAGTAATAAGGGAAATAATAATAATAATTATCAGGATAAAGACAAGAGTAATAGGGATAGTAATAATAGAATAAGTATAATAATAACAGTCATAGCGATAATAATAATAGTAATAAGGATAATAATAATAGTTATAGTGCGAATAATAATAGTAATAAGGATATACATAATAGTTATAGTGCTAATAATACTAGTAATAAGGATAATAATAACAGTTATAGCGATAATAATAATAGTAATAAGGGAAATAATAATAATTATCAGGATAAAGACAAGAGTAATAGGGATAGTAATAATAGAATAAGTATAATAATAACAGTCATAGCGATAATAATAATAGTAATAAGGATAATAATAATAGTTATAGTGCTAGTAATAATAGTAATAAGGATAATAATAATAGCTATAGCGATAATAATAATAGTAATAAGGATAATAATAATAGTTATTGTGCGAATAATAATAGTAATAAGGATAAACATAATAGTTATAGTGCTAATAATACTAGTAATAAGGATAATAATAACAGTTATAGCGATCATAATAATAGTAATAAGGGAAATAATAATAATTATCAGGATAAAGACAAGAGTAATAGGGATAGTAATAATAGAATAAGTATACTAATAACAGTCATAGCGATAATAATAATAGTAATAAGGATAATAATAATAGTTGTAGTGCGAATAATAATAGTAATAAGGATAAACATAATAGTTATAGTGCTAATAATACTAGTAATAAGGATAATAATAACAGTTATAGTGATAATAATAATAGTAATAAGGGAAATAATAATAGTTATTAGGATAAAGAGAAGAGTAATAGGGATGGTAATAACAGAATAAGTATAATAATAACAGTCATAGCGATAATAATCATAGTAATAAGGATAATAATAATAGTTATACTGCGAATAATAATAGTAATAAGGATATACATAATAGTTATAGTGCTAATAATACTAGTAATAAGGATAATAATAACAGTTATAGCGATAATAATAATAGTAATAAGGGAAATAATAATAATAATTATCCGGATAAAGACAAGAGTAATAGGGATAGTAATAATAGAATAAGTATAATAATAACAGTCATAGCGATAATAATAATAGTAATAAGGATAATAATAATAGTTATAGTGCGAATAATAATAGTAATAAGGATAAACATAATAGTTATATTGCTAATAATACTAGTAATAAGGATAATAATAACAGTTATAGCGATCATAATAATAGTAATAAGGGAAATAATAATAGTTATGAGGATAAAGAGAAGAGTAATAGGGATGGTAATAACAGAATAAGTATAATAATAACAGTCATAGCGATAATAATAATAGTAATAAGCATAATAATAATAGTTATAGTGCGAATAATAATAGTAATAAGGATATACATAATAGTTATAGTGCTAATAATACTAGTAATAAGGATAATAATAACAGTTATAGCGATAATAAGAATAGTAATAAGGGAAATAATAATAATAATTATCAGGATAAAGACAAGAGTAATAGGGATAGTAATAATAGAATAAGTATAGTAATAACAGTCATAGCGATAATAATAATAGTAATAAGGATAATAATAATAGTTATAGTGCGAATAATAATAGTAATAAGGATAAACATAATAGTTATAGTGCTAATAATACTAGTAATAAGGATAATAATAACAGTTATAGCGATAATAATAATAGTAATAAGGGAAATAATAATAGTTATAAGGATAAAGAGAAGAGTAATAGGGATGGTAAAAACAGAATAAGTATAATAATAACAGTCATAGCGATAATAATAATAGTAATAAGCATAATAATAATAGTTATTGTGCTAATAATAATAGTAATAAGGATAATAATAACAGTTATAGCGATAATAACAATAGTAATAAGGATAATAATAACAGTTATAGCGATAATAATAATAGTAATAAGGGAAATAATAATAATTATCAGGATAAAGACAAGAGTAATTGGGATAGTAATAATAGAATAAGTATAGTAATAACAGTCATAGCGACAATAATAATAGTAATAAGGATAATAATAAGAGTTATAGCGGTCATAATAATAGTAATAAGGGAAATAATAATAATTATCAGGATAAGGACAAGAGTAATAGGGATTGTAATAATAGAATAAGTATACTAATAACAGTCATAGCGATAATAATAATAGTAATAAGAATAATAATAATAGTTATAGTGCGAATAATAATAGTAATAAGTATAAACATAATAGTTATAGTGCTAATAATACTAGTAATAAGGATAATAATAACAGTTATAGCGATAATAATAATAGTAATAAGGATAATAATAACAGTTATAGCGATAATAATAATAGTAATAAGGGAAATAATAACAATTATCAGGATAAGGACAAGAGTAATAGGGATAGTAATAATAGAATAAGGATAATGATAACAGTCATAGCGATAATAATAATAGTAATAAGGATAATAATAATAGTTATTGTGCGAATACTAATAGTAATAAGGATAAACATAATAGTTATAGTGCTAATAATAATAGTAATAAGGGAAATAATAATAGTTATAAGGATAGAGACAAGAGTAATAGGGATAGTAATAGTAGAATAAGGATAATAATAACAGTCATAGCCATAATAATAATAGTTATAGCGATAATAATAATAGTAATTAGGATAATAATAATAGTTATTGTGCTAATAATACTAGTAATAAGGATAATAATAATAGTTATAGTGCGAATAATAATAGTAATAAGGATAATAATAACAGTTATAGCGATAATAATAATAGTAATAAGGGAAATAATAATAATTATCAGGATAAAGACAAGAGTAATAGGGATAGTAATAATAGAATAAGTATAGTAATAACAGTCATAGCGATAATAATAATAGTAATAAGGATAATAATAATAGTTATAAGGATAAAGACAAGAGTAATAGGGATAGTAATAATAGAATAAGGATAATAATAACAGTCATAGCGATAATAATAATAGTTATAGCGATAATAATAATACTAATGAGGATAATAATAATAGTTATAAGGATAAAGACAAGAGTAATAGGGATAGTAATAATAGAATAAGGATAATAATAACAGTCATAGCCATAATAATAATAGTTATAGCGATAATAATAATAGTAATAAGCATAATAATAATAGTTATAGTGCTAATAATAATAGTAATAAGGATATACATAATAGTTATAGTGCTAATAATACTAGTAATAAGGATAATAATAACATTTATAGCGATAATAATAATAGTAATAAGGGAAATAATAATAATTATCATTATAAAGACAAGAGTAATAGGGATAGTAATAATAGAATAAGTATAGTAATAACAGTCATAGCGATAATAATAATAGTAATAAGGATAATAATAATAGTTATAGTGCGAATAATAATGGTAATAAGGATAAACATAATAGTTATAGTGCTAATAATACTAGTAATAAGGATAATAATAACAGTTATAGCGATAATAATAATAGTAATAAGGGAAATAATAATAATTATCAGGATAAAGACAAGAGTAATAGGGATAGTAATAGTAGAATAAGGATAATGATAACAGTCATAGCGATAATAATAATAGTAATAAGGATAATAATAATAGTTATAGTGCTAATAATAATAGTAATAAGGATAATAATAACAGTTATAGCGATAATAATAATAGTAATAAGGGAAATAATAATAATAATTATCAGGAGAAACACAAGAGTAATAGGGATAGTAATAATAGAATAAGTATAGTAATAACAGTCATAGCGATAATAATAATAGTAATAAGGATAATAATAATAGTTATAGTGCGAATAATAATAGTAATAAGGATATACATAATAGTTATAGTGCTAATAATACTAGTAATAAGGATAATAATAACAGTTATAGCGGTAATAATAATAGTAATAAGGGAAATAATAATAGTTATAAGGATAAAGAGAAGAGTAATAGGGATGGTAATAACAGAATAAGTATAATAATAACAGTCATAGCGATAATAATAATAATAATAACGATAATAATAATAGTTATAGTGCGAATAATAATAGTAATAAGGATATACATAATAGTTATAGTGCTAATAATACTAGTAATAAGGATAATAATAACAGTTATAGCGATAATAATAATAGTAACAAGGGAAATAATAATAATTATCAGGATAAAGACAAGAGTAATCTGGATAGTAATAATAGAATAAGTATACTAATAACAGTCATAGCGATAATAATAATAGTAATAAGGATAATAATAATAGTTATTGTGCGAATAATAATAGTAATAAGGATAAACATAATAGTTATAGTGCTAATAATACTAGTAATAAGGATAATAATAACAGTTATAGCGATCATAATAATAGTAATAAGGGAAATAATAATAGTTATAAGGATAAAGAGAAGAGTAATAGGGATGGTAATAACAGAATAAGTATAATAATAATAGTTATAGTGCGAATAATAATAGTAATGAGGATAATAATAACAGTTATAGCGATATTAATAACAGTAATAAGGGAAATAATAATAATTATCAGGATAAAGACAAGAGTAATAGGGATAGTAATAATAGAATAAGGATAATAATAACAGTCATAGCCATAATAATAATAGTTATAGCGATAATAATAATAGTAATAAGCATAATAATAATAGTTATAGTGCTAATAATAATAGTAATAAGGATATACATGATAGTTATAGTGCTAATAATACTAGTAATAAGGATAATAATGAGAGTTATAGCGATAATAATAATAGTAATAAGGGAAATAATAATAATTATCAGGATAAAGACAAGAGTAATAGGGATAGTAATAATAGAATAAGTATACTAATAACAGTCATAGCGATAATAATAATAGTAATAAGGATAATAATAATAGTTATTGTGCGAATAATAATAGTAATAAGGGAAATAATAATAATTATCAGGATAAAGACAAGAGTAATAGGGATAGTAATAATAGAATAAGTATAGTAATAACAGTCATAGCAATAATAATAATAGTAATAAGGATAATAATAATAGTTAAAGTGCTGGTAATAATAGTAATAAGGATAATAATAATAGTTATAAGGATAAAGAGAAGAGTAATAGGGATAGTAATAATAGAATAAGTATAATAATAACAGTCATAGCGATAATAATAATAGTAATAATGATAATAATAATAGTTATAGTGCTAGTAATAATAGTAATAAGGATAATAATAATAGTTATAAGGATAAAGACAAGAGTAATAGGGATAGTAATAATAGAATAAGGATAATAATAACAGTCATAGCGATAATAATAATAGTTATAGCGATAATAATAATACTAATGAGGATAATAATAATAGTTATAAGGATAAAGACAAGAGTAATAGGGATAGTAATAATAGAATAAGGATAAACATAATAGTTATTGTGCTAATAATACTAGTAATAAGGATGATAATAACAGTTATAGCGATAATAATAATAGTAATAAGGGAAATAATAATAATTATCAGGATAAAGACAAGAATAATAGGGATAGTAATAATAGTAATAAGGATAATAATAATAGTTATAGCGATAATAATAATAGTAATAAGGGAAATAATAATAGTTATAAGGATAAAGAGAAGAGTAATAGGGATGGTAATAACAGAATAAGTATAATAATAATAGTTATAGTGCGAATAATAATAGTAATAAGGATAATAATAACAGTCATAGCCATAATAATAATAGTAATAAGGGAAATAATAATAATTATCAGGATAAAGACAAGAGTAATAGGGATAGTAATAATAGAATAAGTATAGTAATAACAGTCATAGCGATAATAATAATAGTAATAAGGATAATAACAATAGTTATAGTGCGAATAATAATACTAATAAGGATAAACATAATAGTTATAGTGCTAATAATACTAGTAATAAGGATAATAATAACAGTTATAGCGATAATAATAATAGTAATAAGGGAAATAATAATAATTATCAGGATAAAGACAAGAGTAATAGGGATAGTAATAATAGAATAAGGATAATAATAACAGTCATAGCTATAATAATAATAGTAATAAGGATAATAATAATAGTAATTAGGATAATAATAATAGTTATAGTGCGAATAATAATAGTAATAAGGGAAATAATAATAGTTATTGTGCGAATAATAATAGTAATAAGGATAAACATAATAGTTATAGTGCTAATAATACTAGTAATAAGGATAATAATAACAGTTATAGCGATCATAATAATAGTAATAAGGGAAATAATAATAGTTATAAGGATAAAGAGAAGAGTAATAGGGATGGTAATAACAGAATAAGTATAATAATAACAGTCATAGCGATAATAATAATAGTAATAAGCATAATAATAATAGCTATAGTGCTAATAATAATAGTAATAAGGATATACATAATAGTTATAGTGCGAATAATAATAGTAATAAGGATAAACATAATAGTTATAGCGCTAATAATACTAGTAATAAGGATAATAATAACAGTTATAGCGATAATAATAATAGTAATAAGGGAAATAATAATAATTATCAGGATATAGACAAGAGTAATAGGGATAGTAATAATAGAATAAGTATACTAATAACAGTCATAGCGCTAATAATAGTAGTAATAAGGGAAACAATAATAGTTATAAGGATAAAGAGAAGAGTAATAGGGATGGTAATAACAGAATAAGTATAATAATAACAGTCATAGCGATAATAATAATAGTAATAAGCATAATAATAATAGTTATAGTGCTAATAATAATAGTAATAAGGATATACATAATAGTTATAGTGCGAATAATAATAGTAATAAGGATAATAATAACAGTTATAGCCATAATAATAATAGTAATAAGGGAAATAATAATAATTATCAGGATAAAGACAAGAGTAATAGGGATAGTAATAATAAAATATGTATAGTAATAACAGTCATAGCGATAATAATAATAGTAATAAGGATAATAATAATAGTTAAAGTGCTAGTAATAATAGTAATAAGGATTATAATAATAGTTATAAGGATAAAGAGAAGAGTAATAGGGATAGTAATAATAGAATAAGGATAATAATAACAGTCATAGCCATAATAATAATAGTTATAGCGATAATAATAATAGTAATAAGTATAATAATAATAGTTATAGTGCGAATAATAATACTAATAAGGATAAACATAATAGTTATAGTGCTAATAATACTAGTAATAAGGATAATAATAACAGTTATAGCGATAATAATAATAGTAATAAGGGAAATAATAATAATTATCAGGATAAAGACAAGAGTAATAGGGATAGTAATAATAGAATAAGTATAATAATAACAGTCATAGCGATAATAATAATAGTAATAAGGATAATAATAATAGTTATAGTGCTAGTAATAATAGTAATAAGGATAATAATAATAGTTATAGCGATAATAATAATAGTAATAAGGAGAATAATAATAGTTATTGTGCGAATAATAATAGTAATAAGGATAAACATAATAGTTATAGTGCTAATAATACTAGTAATAAGGATAATAATAACAGTTATAGCGATCATAATAATAGTAATAAGGGAAATAATAATACTTATAAGGATAAAGAGAAGAGTAATAGGGATGGTAATAACAGAATAAGTATAATAATAACAGTCATAGCGATAATAATAATAGTAATAAGGATAAACATAATAGTTACAGTGTTAATAATACTAGTAATAAGGATAATAATAATAGTTATTGTGCGAATAATAATAGTAATAAGCATAATAATAATAGTTATAGTGCTAATAATAATAGTAATAAGGATATACATAATAGTTATAGTGCGAATAATAATAGTAATAAGGATAATAATAACAGTTATAGCCATAATAATAATAGTAATAAGGGAAATAATAATAATTATCAGGATAAAGACAAGAGTAATAGGGATAGTAATAATAAAATATGTATAGTAATAACAGTCATAGCGATAATAATAATAGTAATAAGGATAATAATAATAGTTAAAGTGCTAGTAATAATAGTAATAAGGATTATAATAATAGTTATAAGGATAAAGAGAAGAGTAATAGGGATAGTAATAATAGAATAAGGATAATAATAACAGTCATAGCCATAATAATAATAGTTATAGCGATAATAATAATAGTAATAAGTATAATAATAATAGTTATAGTGCGAATAATAATACTAATAAGGATAAACATAATAGTTATAGTGCTAATAATACTAGTAATAAGGATAATAATAACAGTTATAGCGATAATAATAATAGTAATAAGGGAAATAATAATAATTATCAGGATAAAGACAAGAGTAATAGGGATAGTAATAATAGAATAAGTATAATAATAACAGTCATAGCGATAATAATAATAGTAATAAGGATAATAATAATAGTTATAGTGCTAGTAATAATAGTAATAAGGATAATAATAATAGTTATAGCGATAATAATAATAGTAATAAGGAGAATAATAATAGTTATTGTGCGAATAATAATAGTAATAAGGATAAACATAATAGTTATAGTGCTAATAATACTAGTAATAAGGATAATAATAACAGTTATAGCGATCATAATAATAGTAATAAGGGAAATAATAATACTTATAAGGATAAAGAGAAGAGTAATAGGGATGGTAATAACAGAATAAGTATAATAATAACAGTCATAGCGATAATAATAATAGTAATAAGGATAAACATAATAGTTACAGTGTTAATAATACTAGTAATAAGGATAATAATAATAGTTATTGTGCGAATAATAATAGTAAAAAGGATAAACATAATAGTTATTGTGCGAATAATAATAGTAATAAGGATAAACATAATAGTTATAGTGCTAATAATACTAGTAATACGGATAATAATAACAGTTATAGCGATCATAATAATAGTAATAAGGGAAATAATAATACTTATAAGGATAAAGAGAAGAGTAATAGGGATGGTAATAACAGAATAAGTATAATAATAATAGTTATAGTGCGAATAATAATAGTAATAAGGATAATAATAACAGTTATAGCCATAATAATAATAGTAATAAGGGAATATAATAATAATTATCAGGATAAAGACAAGAGTAATAGGGATAGTAATAATAGAATAAGTATAGTAATAACAGTCATAGCGATAATAATAATAGTAATAAGGATAATAATAATAGTTATAGTGCTAGTAATAATAGTAATAAGGATAATAATAATAGTTATAAGGATAAAGACAAGAGTAATAGGGATAGTAATAATAGAATAAGGATAAACATAATAGTTATTGTGCTAATAATACTAGTAATAAGGATAATAATAACAGTTATAGCGATAATAATAATAGTAATAAGGGAAATAATAATAATTATCAGGATAAAGACAAGAATAATAGGGATAGTAATAATAGTAATAAGGATAATAATAATAGTTATAGCGATAATAATAATAGTAATAAGGGAAATAATAATAGCTATAAGGATAAAGCGAAGAGTAATAGGGATGGTAATAACAGAATAAGTATAATAATAATAGTTATAGTGCGAATAATAATAGTAATAAGGATAATAATAACAGTTATAGCCATAATAATAATAGTAATAAGGGAAATAATAATAATTATCAGGATAAAGACAAGAGTAATAGGGATAGTAATAATAGAATAAGTATAGTAATAACAGTCATAGCGATAATAATAATAGTAATAAGGATAATAATAATAGTTAAAGTGCTAGTAATAATAGTAATAAGGATAATAATAATAGTTATAGTGCTAGTAATAATAGTAATAAGGATAATAATAATAGTTATAAGGATAAAGAGAAGAGTAATAGGGATAGTAATAATAGAATAAGGATAATAATAACAGTCATAGCCATAATAATAATAGTTATAGCGATAATAATAATAGTAATAAGGATAATAATAATAGTTATAGTGCGAATAATAATACTAATAAGGATAAACATAATAGTTATAGTGCTAATAATACTAGTAATAAGGATAATAATAACAGTTATAGCGATAATAATAATAGTAATAAGGGAAATAATAATAATTATCAGGATAAAGACAAGAGTAATAGGGATAGTAATAATAGAATAAGTATAATAATAACAGTCATAGCGATAATAATAATAGTAATAAGGATAATAATAATAGTTATAGTGCTAGTAATAATAGTAATAAGGATAATAATAATAGTTATAGCGATAATAATAATAGTAATAAGGATAATAATAATAGTTATTGTGCGAATAATAATAGTAATAAGGATAAACATAATAGTTATAGTGCTAATAATACTAGTAATAAGGATAATAATAACAGTTATAGCGATCATAATAATAGTAATAAGGAAAATAATAATACTTATAAGGATATAGAGAAGTGTAATAGGGATGGTAATAACAGAATAAGTATAATAATAACAGTCATAGCGATAATAATAATAGTAATAAGGATAAGAATAATAGTAATTAGGATAATAATAATAGTTATAGTGCGAATTATAATAGTAATAAGGGAAATAATAGTAGTTATAAGCATAAAGAGAACAGTAATAGGGATAGTAATAATAGAATAAGGATAATAATAACAGTCATAGCCATAATAATAATAGTTATAGCGATAATAATAATAGTAATAAGGATAATAATAATAGTTATAGTGCGAATAATAATACTAATAAGGATAAACATAATAGTTATAGTGCTAATAATACTAGTAATAAGGATAATAATAACAGTTATAGCGATAATAATAATAGTAATAAGGGAAATAATAATAATTATCAGGATAAAGACAAGAGTAATAGGGATAGTAATAATAGAATAAGGATAATAATAACAGTCATAGCTATAATAATAATAGTAATAAGGATAATAATAATAGTAATTAGGATAATAATAATAGTTATAGTGCGAATAATAATAGTAATAAGGGAAATAATAATAGTTATTGTGCGAATAATAATAGTAATAAGGATAAACATAATAGTTATAGTGCTAATAATACTAGTAATAAGGATAATAATAACAGTTATAGCGATCATAATAATAGTAATAAGGGAAATAATAATAGTTATAAGGATAAAGAGAAGAGTAATAGGGATGGTAATAACAGAATAAGCATAATAATAACAGTCATAGCGATAATAATAATAGTAATAAGCATAATAATAATAGCTATAGTGCTAATAATAATAGTAATACGGATATACATTACAGTTATAGTGCTAATAATACTAGTAATAAGGATAATAATTACAGTTATAGCGATAATAATAATAGTAATAAGGGAAATAATAATAGTTATAAGGATAAAGAGAAGAGTAATAGGGATGGTAATAACAGAATAAGTATAATAATAACAGTCATAGCGATAATAATAATAGTAATAAGCATAATAATAATAGTTATAGTGCTAATAATAATAGTAATAAGCATAATAATAATAGTTATAAGGATAGAGACAAGAGTAATAGGGATAGTAATAATAGAATAAGGATAATGATAACAGTCATAGCGATAATAATAATAGTAATAAGGATAATAATAATAGTTTATAGTGCGAATAATAATAGTAATAAGGATAAACATAATAGTTTATTGTGCTAATAATACTAGTAATAAGGATAATAATAACAGTCATAGCGATAATAATAATAGTAACAAGGATAATAATAATAGTTATAGTGCGAATAATAATAGTAATAAGGATAAACATAATAGTTATAGTGCTAATAATACTAGTAATAAGGATAATAATAACAGTTATAGCGATAATAATAAATAGTAATAAGGGAAATAATAATAATTATCAGGATATAGACAAGAGTAATAGGGATAGTAATAATGGAATAAGTATACTAATAACAGTCATAGCGCTAATAATAATAGTAATAAGGGAAACAATAATAGTTATAAGGATAAAGAGAAGAGTAATAGGGATGGAAATAACAGAATAAGTATAATAATAACAGTCATAGCGATAATAATAATAGTAATAAGCATAATAATAATAGTTATAGTGCTAATAATAATAGTAATAAGGATATACATAATAGTTATAGTGCTAACAATACTAGTAATAAGGATATTAATAACAGTTATATCGATAATAATTATAGTAATAAGGGAAATAATAATAATTATCAGGATAAAGACAAGAATAATAGGGATAGTAATAATAGTAATAAGGATAATAATAATAGTTATAGCGATAATAATAATAGTAATAAGGGAAATAATAATAGTTATAAGGATAAAGAGAAGAGTAATAGGGATGGTAATAACAGAATAAGTATAATAATAATAGTTATAGTGCGAATAATAATAGTAATAAGGATAATAATAACAGTTATAGCCATAATAATAATAGTAATAAGGGAAATAATAATAATTATCAGGATAAAGACAAAGAGTAATAGGGATAGTAATAATAGAATAAGTATAGTAATAACAGTCATAGCGATAATAATAATAGTAATAAGGATAATAATAATAGTTAAAGTGCTAGTAATAATAGTAATAAGGATAATAATAATAGTTATAAGGATAAAGAGAAGAGTAATAGGGATAGTAATAATAGAATAAGTATAATAATAACAGTCATAGCGATAATAATAATAGTAATAAGGATAATAATAATAGTTATAGTGCTAGTAATAATAGTAATAAGGATAATAATAATAGTTATAAGGATAAAGACAAGAGTAATAGGGATAGTAATAATAGAATAAGGATAATAATAACAGTCATAGCGATAATAATAATAGTTATAGCGATAATAATAATACTAATGAGGATAATAAATAATAGTTATAAGGATAAAGACAAGAGTAATAGGGATAGTAATAATAGAATAAGGATAAACATAATAGTTATTGTGCTAATAATACTAGTAATAAGGATGATAATAACAGTTATAGCGATAATAATAATAGTAATAAGGGAAATAATAATAATTATCAGGATAAAGACAAGAATAATAGGGATAGTAATAATAGTAATAAGGATAATAATAATAGTTATAGCGATAATAATAATAGTAATAAGGGAAATAATAATAGTTATAAGGATAAAGAGAAGAGTAATAGGGATGGTAATAACAGAATAAGTATAATAATAATAGTTATAGTGCGAATAATAATAGTAAGAAGGATAATAATAACAGTCATAGCCATAATAATAATAGTTATAGCGATAATAATAATAGTAATAAGGATAATAAATAGTTATAGTGCGAATAATAATACTAATAAGGATAAACATAATAGTTATAGTGCTAATAATACTAGTAATAAGGATAATAATAACAGTTATAGCGATAATAATAATAGTAATAAGGGAAATAATAATAATTATCAGGATAAAGACAAGAGTAATAGGGATAGTAATAATAGAATAAGGATAATAATAACAGTCATAGCTATAATAATAATAGTAATAAGGATAATAATAATAGTAATTAGGATAATAATAATAGTTATAGTGCGAATAATAATAGTAATAAGGGAAATAATAATAGTTATTGTGCGAATAATAATAGTAATAAGGATAAACATAATAGTTATAGTGCTAATAATACTAGTAATAAGGATAATAATAACAGTTATAGCGATCATAATAATAGTAATAAGGGAAATAATAATAGTTATAAGGATAAAGAGAAGAGTAATAGGGATGGTAATAACAGAATAAGTATAATAATAACAGTCATAGCGATAATAATAATAGTAATAAGCATAATAATAATAGCTATAGTGCTAATAATAATAGTAATAAGGGATATACATAATAGTTATAGTGCGAATAATAATAGTAATAAGGATAAACATAATAGTTATAGTGCTAATAATACTAGTAATAAGGATAATAATAACAGTTATAGCGATAATAATAATAGTAATAAGGGAAATAATAATAATTATCAGGATATAGACAAGAGTAATAGGGATAGTAATAATAGAATAAGTATACTAATAACAGTCATAGCGCTAATAATAGTAGTAATAAGGGAAACAATAATAGTTATAAGGATAAAGAGAAGAGTAATAGGGATGGTAATAACAGAATAAGTATAATAATAACAGTCATAGCGATAATAATAATAGTAATAAGCATAATAATAATAGTTATAGTGCTAATAATAATAGTAATAAGGATATACATAATAGTTATAGTGCTAACAATACTAGTAATAAGGATATTAATAACAGTTATATGGATAATAATTATAGTAATAAGGGAAATAATAATAATTATCAGGATAAAGACAAGAATAATAGGGATAGTAATAATAGTAATAAGGATAATAATAATAGTTATAGCGATAATAATAATAGTAATAAGGGAAATAATAATAGTTATAAGGATAAAGAGAAGAGTAATAGGGATGGTAATAACAGAGTAAGTATAATAATAATAGTTATAGTGCGAATAATAATAGTAATAAGGATAATAATAACAGTTATAGCCATAATAATAATAGTAATAAGGGAAATAATAATAATTATCAGGATAAAGACAAGAGTAATAGGGATAGTAATAATAAAATATGTATAGTAATAACAGTCATAGCGATAATAATAATAGTAATAAGGATAATAATAATAGTTAAAGTGCTAGTAATAATAGTAATAAGGATAATAATAATAGTTATAAGGATAAAGAGAAGAGTAATAGGGATAGTAATAATAGAATAAGGATAATAATAACAGTCATAGCCATAATAATAATAGTTATAGCGATAATAATAATAGTAATAAGTATAATAATAATAGTTATAGTGCGAATAATAATACTAATAAGGATAAACATAATAGTTATAGTGCTAATAATACTAGTAATAAGGATAATAATAACAGTTATAGCGATAATAATAATAGTAATAAGGGAAATAATAATAATTATCAGGATAAAGACAAGAGTAATAGGGATAGTAATAATAGAATAAGTATAATAATAACAGTCATAGCGATAATAATAATAGTAATAAGGATAATAATAATAGTTATAGTGCTAGTAATAATAGTAATAAGGATAATAATAATAGTTATAGCGATAATAATAATAGTAATAAGGATAATAATAATAGTTATTGTGCGAATAATAATAGTAATAAGGATAAACATAATAGTTATAGTGCTAATAATACTAGTAATAAGGATAATAATAACAGTTATAGCGATCATAATAATAGTAATAAGGGAAATAATAATACTTATAAGGATAAAGAGAAGAGTAATAGGGATGGTAATAACAGAATAAGTATAATAATAACAGTCATAGCGATAATAATAATAGTAATAAGGATAAACATAATAGTTACAGTGTTAATAATACTAGTAATAAGGATAATAATAATAGTTATTGTGCGAATAATAATAGTAAAAAGGATAAACATAATAGTTATTGTGCGAATAATAATAGTAATAAGGATAAACATAATAGTTATAGTGCTAATAATACTAGTAATAAGGATAATAATAACAGTTATAGCGATCATAATAATAGTAATAAGGGAAATAATAATACTTATAAGGATAAAGAGAAGAGTAATAGGGATGGTAATAACAGAATAAGTATAATAATAATAGTTATAGTGCGAATAATAATAGTAATAAGGATAATAATAACAGTTATAGCCATAATAATAATAGTAATAAGGGAATATAATAATAATTATCAGGATAAAGACAAGAGTAATAGGGATAGTAATAATAGAATAAGTATAGTAATAACAGTCATAGCGATAATAATAATAGTAATAAGGATAATAATAATAGTTATAGTGCTAGTAATAATAGTAATAAGGATAATAATAATAGTTATAAGGATAAAGACAAGAGTAATAGGGATAGTAAATAATAGAATAAGGATAAACATAATAGTTATTGTGCTAATAATACTAGTAATAAGGATAATAATAACAGTTATAGCGATAATAATAATAGTAATAAGGAAATAATAATAATTATCAGGATAAAGACAAGAATAATAGGGATAGTAATAATAGTAATAAGGATAATAATAATAGTTATAGCG